>JAPFBE010000989.1:0-17384 GCA_034336665.1 Luscinia megarhynchos | reverse complement strand
TGGGGACAGGAGGGGACACAGCGGGGTCACCCTGAACCCTCGGTGTTCCTGAGTACCTTGATAACTCAGTGTGTGGAGAGTTAGGGATTTGCATTACGGAAGATATCAGGGTTGTGACGGACAACCAGGGACCCTTCTTACCCCCACCCCTTGTGGTCAGATCCTAGCTCTGTACCTGGTCACACCTGGCCGTCGCACGTGAACTAAAAGGAAATGACACGGATAGCCCACCATAAAAACCCCTGTGACCCCTCAATAAAAGCCATTTGCTGTCTACCATATTGGTGTATGGAGCACATGGACCGAGTGGCTCGGGGTTAGAGCCGCCGTGCCGGGCTTGAAACATGTCGCCACGCAAAAAGTGGTGCCGAAACCTGGAACGCGAGAAACCGCCGGGGATTCGGGGATCACCTGGACGAGAACCGGCGGTCACACAGCTGGCCTTGTGTGGCATGGGGAGATGTCCCCGGACCAGCGAGGAGCATGGAGGCCATTGCTAAGGTCGTGAGTGAAATCCACACACAGTGGGGTTTGGATTGTAAGCTTAGAGATTTCTCACTAGCTGTGCTGAGACTTATAAAGATCGGGGCTATAGAGAGCCCGGTAGATATTCTCCATCTGGAGATATGGGGTAAATGCACAAATGCCCTGGCTGAGGACACCATGTCCTCTGGCTCGGGGAGAGCACTTAAAGCGTGGGGGAAAGTTATCCAGGCTCTGCAAACTGCCTGGCAAGAACAGGAGACGTGGAAAGCCACGCGGACTTGTTTATTAGCTGCACCGCAGCTGGGAATCGGGGCGGCTAAGCAAACCATGAGGGGGGTTTGAGTCGGGCAGCTGTGCGGACGCGGCGACCTTGGATCCACCCCCGCAGCCTGCGAGCCGGGACTCACCAGAAGCTGAGGAGGGAGAGCGCGCGCGGGCATTGTGGCAGGGGTTGCCAGAGGAGGCGCAGAATGCTGCTATAATATCAGAAATACAAGCCACGGTGGAGACAAAACCCCCTCCATATGCGTTTGAACATGGCGCCAAACCGCGTGGTCAGGATTGGAACAAGGGCTTGGGGGGAGGGGCCGCAGAAGGCTCACTGAACGGTGCAGATGCGGGTGAGCAGGGAGGAGGGGCGGCCCGCGGGGCGGAGCATCAGACCAATCTAAGAGATCATTTTAAAGCAGATCAGTATAAGGCAAGAACCTCCCCCGGCAGGAGGCGGGGAGAGCGCAGGGGCAAAGAATGACCCGGCTCCCGAGAGGAGGGGCGGAGGCGAGGGCGGAGCCCGAGGAAAAGGCTCGGCAGCCCGGAAGTGTCCAGTCAGTTGACTTCCGGCACTGACTCTGACTCCAGCTCGGATAGCTGGTCGGAGGGATGGTCGGATGCCGAATCGGACACCGACTGGGGTTTTAACAAAAATGATAACACGGCTTACAAGACCACTAGCCGCAACCCTCCGGCGTGGATTAAGAGGGTACCAAGGAAAGACCACACCCCACTCACGGACTGGAGAAAAATTAAAATAGCATGTGCGGTGTGGGCTCCATCCGCCACACTCAGGTTCCCGGTCCGGGTTGGGGGGGTGGACGGGAACCAACGAACCTACTCGCCGGTAAATCCGAAAGACGTACAGGCTATCGTAAAAGCCGTTGCAGATAAGGGAATTAATTCTGCCATGGTTTCCACACTTGTTGATAGTGTTTTTGGAGGTGATGATATGCTTCCCTTTGATATCAAACAGACTTGCAGGCTAATCTTTGATGGGGCGGTGATGATTGTTTTTAAGCAAGAATGGGAGGATAACTGCGCAAAGCAGCTAGCTTTGGTAACAGGGGGAAACCACCCACTGCACGACTCCAGCTTACAGAGGCTAATGGGCGGAGACCCAGCTATGATTATCCCACAAGCACAGGCAGAGGGTCTGCGGGCCCATGAGGTCATGACAACAAACCGTGCTGCCCGAGAAGCCATCCGTACTCTTTCTAAAGTACTAGCTAAACAAGCAGCAGTAGATTCCTCTGCATTACCTTCTGAGGCGAAAGGCCCAGTGATAGCCGACTGCTTGAGGCAGCAATGCAATTTAACCACCAAGGACATTTTAAGATCACTGCCACCTGGGTCCAATGTAGCAACCATGATCAGGCATGTTGTAATGGAGGAACACCTAGCTCACATCCAAGCGGCAGTTCGCACTGCAATAACCAGCGTGATGGCATGCTTCAAGTGTGGCCAGGCGGGCCACGAGCAGTAAACTGCCCCCAGCCAGGACACCCACCTGCAGCTGCTCCACCACGCCAGAGGAAACCTAGGTGACCATGCTGGACATGTGGGAAGAAGGGGCATTCAGCTAAGGAATGCAGATCCAAGCCTCAGGGAAACGGGAAGGGGAGGGAGAAGCCAGGACACACCCAGCCCCCTCCCTCCTGGTACACGAAGCGGCCCAGCTACAGCAACCCTCAATGGGGCATGGGGCCTCCACGCCCATTACCCCCTCAAGAATTGGCCAACTTTGTCGCCCAACAAGTAGCACAATCAAACCCATCTGCACCTCAGGAAAACCCAGAACAGCTCCCTGGGGCCGACGCCCCTGGGTGGCCTTGGCCATGAAAGCACGTGAGCGAGACCCATGGGTGGACTTTGCAGTGAAGGTAGGCTGATCGTGTGGGCAGAGTGTCATCTCTGCAACAGCTCTAACGACACGGACATCTGCCTTCCCTTTTGGGTGGACACAGGATCAGAGGTCACCATCATCCCACACATACACTGCTCCCTACCGTGGAAGCTTAAATAAGCCCCCATGGTGTGCGGAGTTGGAAGACCGTCCTGAGCCTTCAAAAGCACACAGCTGATAGCAATAAGACTCTGCACCGAGAGAGGACCAGGAAGGACTATCATCCTTATGATATACATTATGTTGGATTGCCCACCCTTTCTGGGGAGAGATGCCTTAGTCCTGCTGGACGTTAGGGTGATAAATTTATAGTAAGGGCCACTGTTGTATACCCACAATTGCCCATCAAACTACCTTGGAAATCAGTTGATCCCGTGTTTATCGAAAGTGGCCCTTGTCCAAGCCTCGAATGACTGCTCTCCTTGAGCTAGTTTGCTGTGAGCTACGCAAGAATCATATAGAACCATCCACGAGCCCATGGACACCCTGATCTTTGTAATACCTAAATGATCCGGTGAAGGCTTTCGTCTCCTGCACGACCTGCGGGAAGTGAACAAGAGAATCCAGCCGATGGGCCCGGTACAAACTTTGCTGCCCATGAACTCGATGATACTGAGAGGGCAACCCTGTGCAGTGCTTGACATCAAAGACTGCTTCTTTTCTATTCCCCTGCCTGAAGACGACAAGGAGCGGTTCTCCTTTTCCATCGTCTTTCCAAACAGCCAGCGGCCTAACCTACGTTTTCAATGGAAAATATTACCCCAAAGTATGATCAACTCCCCTACCATCTGCCAGACCACAGTAGACTGAGTGCTAGCACCAGTCCGGCAGAGCTATCCAACAGTAACCATACTGCAATATATGGACGATATCCTGATCACCGCACCGTCAACAAGACAGGTTGACCAGCTGATATCAACCATCTCTGAGATCCTAAAGACAAATGGCTTAGAAATAGCAAGTGCTAAAATAAAAAAGGGACCATGCGTGACCTTCCTAGGAGTGGGAATCACAAACTCCTACGTAATCCCTCCCCAGATGAAAATCTGCGGAGACATCAAGACGCTCCACGACGTGCAGCAGCTGGTAGGATCCTTACAGTGGCTTCGCAACATCGTCCTGATTCCTCCCAAGGTCATGGACCCTCTAAACAACCTCTTGAAAGGAAACAACCCCTGGGAGCAGAGGACCCTGACATCAGAGGCAATAAGCTCGCTCAACTTCATCGAACACCAGGTGTCAGTGAGCACACTAGCCAGATGGGATTCGACTGCACCGGTCGATCTGTACGTCCTCTGTTGTAATTCAATAAATGAGGTGAAAGGAATGAATCAGCAAACCTGGCCACCTCCTTCCGGCTAGTTCCTGGTTCATGTCCCCCTTCCTGTCCTGTGACCTTTCCCTGTGACCTTGTACCATACCGGGAGTTCCTGTATCCTGATCCTATCCCCCCTGTATCCTTATCCCATTGGCTGCTAGCCAAAGCCACTCCCCATTTCCTCTCCTGAATATGGAGGTCCCAGGAGGGATCTCTCTCTTTCCTCCTTTCGGCCATGCCATCGCCTTAGAATAAAGCTGAGAAAAGAAAGAGCCTCTTTTGTAATCCTTTTCCATCCATGCTAAGATACTTTGTCCGATCTTAAGTAATTAGGAAAAAGACAAAGCGTCATCATAGCAGTTGGCGCCTGGCTGTTGGGCTTAATTTTAGACCCCATTTTGCCTGGAGTCCCAGTTTTAGGACTTTAAAGGTCGGTCGGGTTGATCAACTACCTCTGTGGTTGGAGCTGTTTTTACCAGCTCCGGGCACCGGAGGGTGAGGTGGACAACTTCTTCGCGGACTAGGAGAAGCCGTTTCTGGATTGGAACTTTTGCAGAGGTACTGGCGAGACCACGCTCCGTCTGAGAAAGGTAACCCCATGTTAGCCCTGAAGGACAGGGGAGGGGGGTTTTTGGACGAATTAGCTCAGACTCGTGGGGGGAGGTTTGTACCCTGTGGGTGGCAGCGGCAGCAGTTCCAGCGTGGAGCGGGGAGCACGTGGGCGGTGTTGCAATCCTGCCTGGCAGTACACGTGCTCAGCCAGCTCTGCCTGGCGTGTGTTGCGGTATTGGCGTACTCAGAGGCGCCGGAGCTTTCCCTGAAGTGGGATTCCCCCGGGATCGTCTTGTGTGGCCATTACGGGTAACCACGTGAAGTAATAAAGCCCAGCACCCCCACCTGGGTTTTGCAAACGGACTGCTATTGTGTAACTTTTCTGCGAAAGACAGGGAATTGTGCATTTTGTTTTATAACATCGAAATGGGGGGGAATGTTTCAGCACAGCAAAAGAGTATAATTTCTCAGCTTAAAGAAATGTTAGATGCACAGCATGTTGTAATTTCTAAGAAACAGATTGGAAAGTTTGTTAGCTGGTTGTCTCGAGAAGTTATGGAATTTGAAAAGCAAAATATCAAATCTATTTTATTTTGGGACAGTGTTGGGGATTTATTAACTTCTAAAATACACAAAGGTGATACCACTGTTGCTTTATTTTTGCCTATATTTTTAAATATTCACAAACAATTTTCACAATTAGAGAACAAAAATCAACCACCGGAAAATTCTTTAAAACTCTCTTTACCTAATTCGGAACCTCCTGTCCCTAAATTAAAAGAGAAATCAGAAATACCTCCAGAAACTGCTAATACTAAAAATCCACCAAAATACACAGAATTTGAATCTCCTAAACAATTTGCTACAAATTTACCATTGTATCCCTCTCTCTCAGTATTGCCGTCTGAGCAATCTAATTTAGAAAATCGCCCTTCTTTAGTGCAAGGGGAAAAACCTGTAGTAAATTCTAATACTATGCCTTTTTCTTCCAATAATCCGTTCCTGCGTCCACCTCCCATTTCTGCTCAATATCTTCCTGGCTATGTTAACCCATTTTTCCAAGCTATACCGCTTTCTAATGCTTCTTCTAACACCGGGACATGGAACAATGGGAGCTCCGGGAGTGCTGAGGCTGAGGGAGGCGGAGGGGAAGCACGTGTCTCAGGTACACAGATACAGTCTCAGGCACAGAAACAATTAACCCCTAACTTACTGATTTTAACCCCTAACTTACTGATTAACCCTGAATCTCACCAGGCTTTTGAAGCAGCACCAGTTGTTTATTTAGGTAAAAAGAATGGTAAAAGAAGCTACCAACCATTACCATACCAAGATAAAAAAGAAATTTGTAAGGTACAAAGGGAATTTTTAAGGCAAAGTGCAATATTTCAGGGAATGATGAAAGCAACTTTTACATCAAATGAACTAGTTCCGCATGATTTAAAAGACCTTTTCAGGTGTTTGCTAACACCAGCTGAATATGAATTATGGTTTAATATTTGGAAACGTTCTTTAAGCAGTCTTTTAACAGAGCTTCACAAAAATCCTGAACATTCCAAAGATTCTGACAATAATGAAATTACATTAGATCATTTATGTGGGGAGGGGGAAATACATTGCCCAGAAAAACAAACTCGGTTATTGTCTAAATTTATTTTGGATAAAATTTGTGCGGTAGCTGAACAGGCTTTTATCAAATTGCCAACTGTTGAAGTAACTACTAGTTATGTTAATATTAAACAATATCCTTCTGAGAATTTTTTGAGCTTTATAGATCGTTTGAAGACACAGGTGGAACGCCAGGTACAGAATCCAGTCATGCTAGCAGAACTGATTAAGGAATTAGCAGAGAAAAACGCCAATGAAGCCTGTTGCAGAGTTATTCTAAGCCTGCCCTGTACCCAGAACCAACCTTAGCACAGATGATTGAAGCCTGCACCCGAAAAGCAAAATTGTTCAGTGCTCCTGAGAGGACCCCAAGTCCAGCATCTCCTAAGCCTCCAGCACCTGATCCACCACAGATGAAGAAGCCGCAGTTATCATCGCAGCAGCTGAAAAAGAACACCTGTTTCCAGTGTCAGCAGCAAGGACATTTTGCTAGGGAGTGTCCTCAGAGCAGGAAACAGAATAAAATCAACAAACAAAAAAACTAGAACTGAGGCGCGGGCCTGCCATAAACACCATAGAGCGCCAGGATATAAATTCTGCAGGCTATACTGTAGCAAAAGCCTCTCTCTTAAAAGCAAAGGTGGATGATGGGATGGACAATTTGGGTATAACAGATAATGTAAATGTTAAATGTTCTCTTAACAAAGTCAGGCAGTTCTGTGGCCATATTAGGCTACAGACTACCAAAGGTTTTCATTTCAGATCTGCTGAGTGGACCATCATTACAGTGGACATCTCGAGTCCTTTAATTGATATGACGGTTTGCCACATGGAGAGTGAGTATTTTGTTGTGGGAGACACAGCACACACACCTTCAGAAATTGAAAAAGCTCCTATGATCATTAAGGGGAATATATCTGGTGTTATCATATTAGCTCGTTGTCCACAAGCACCTTTCTATTTGGGTGAGGGGCAAGTACTGGCCCAAGCTTTTCCTATTCCAGCAAATATCACAGCAAATGATAAGTCACCAGAGGTTTACTGGGCAGAGACAGTGAAAGAGGAAAAGCCTTCTCTAGCATGCAACATGACACATGGATCAGACCATCTACATGTGAAGGGTGTTTTGGATATAGGCTCAGATGCAACCATTATACCTGAAAAGATGTGGCCTTCACACTGGGAATTGCAACCTGTGGCAGGGCAAATTCAGGGTATAGGACGAGGTAAATTGGCACAAATATCAAAACGCATTGTACAAATTGAGGGACCGGACGGCAAATTGGCCAGTGTTCGTCCGTTTGTAATAGATTACAAGTGTCCCTTGTGGGGGAGAGATTCCATGTCACAATGGGGAGTTAAAATGATAATTCCAAAAACTCCTCAGGATTTTTAGAAGCGGCCACCGTGGAGTGCCGGGTCCAGAAGCTAACATGGCTAAGTGACACACCTATCTGGACAACACAGTGGCTGTTAAAAAAGGAAAAGTTACAGGCACTTGAAAAACTTGTAGATGAACAATTGGCGAAAAATCATATAGAAGAAACAACAAGCCCCGGGAATTCTCCAATTTTTGTAATAAAAAAACCAAAAACAGACAAATGGAAATTATCACATGACCTTAGGGGAATAAATAAAGTAATTCAAGACATGGGATCTCCTCAACCTGGGATGCCTTCTCCAACTATGTTACCAAGAGATTGGCAATTGGCAGTTATAGATATCAAAGATTGTTTTTTCCATATCCCATTACACCCTGAAGATGCTCCCAGGTTTGCATTCTCAGTACCATCATTGAACAGAGAGGCTCCAATGAAGAGATACCACTGGAAAGTGCTTCCACAGGGCATGAAGTGTAGTCCTGCTATCTGCTAGTGGTATGTAGCTTCATTGTTGTCTCCGGTGCAGGCACAGAGAAGGGAAGCCATAATTTTGCATTACATAGATGATGTGCTGGTGTGTGCTCCTGATAACTCCACCCTCCAAGACACGCTTGACCTAGTAGTTAGTTTTAACCTCTGCTGGATTTCAATTACAGGATGACAAGGTTCAAAGGATGCCACCTTGGAAGTATCTGGGCCTAGAGATCACTGCCAGGACCATTGTTCCACAGAAATTAGAAATTAATTGTAATCCTAAAACTCTAGCAGATCTTCACTCCCTGTGTGGATCTCTGAATTGGGTAAGACCTTGGTAGGCCTCACTAATGAGGACTTAAAATCCCTTTTCAATTTATTGAAAGGGGAGAGAGAGCTGGTTTCTCCTAGGGAACTGACACCTGAGGCAAAAACTGCAATTGAAAAGGTACAGAAAGCTCTGTCTGAAAGGCAGGCTCACCGCTATCAACCTGAACTGCCTTTCAAATTCATTGTTTTGGGGAAACTGCCACACTTACATGGTTTAATATTTCAGTGGATTGAGGGGCAGAGAGACTCACTCTTAATCATAGAATGGGTCTTCCTCTCCCACCAAAGATCTAAAACTATTACACAACCGCAGGAGCTGATAGCTCAGCTGATTCAAAAAGCAAGAATGAGGCTGCGTGAGCTGTCTGGGTCTGATTTCACATGCATACACCTGCCAATTAAACTTTCTGGGGAGGGAAAGAATTCTCCTGAAAGGTTAACAAAAGAGATGTTTGAGCATTTGCTGCAGAGCAATGCCAGCCTCCAGATATCTCTGGACAGCTACAGTGGACAGATATCTGTTCACAGCCCAGCTCATAAGTTGTTCAATGAGGAATTTCACCTCATACCTCGTGAAAAGAGGAGCAGGAGACCGCTCGAGGCACTCACAGTGTTCACAGATGCATCGGGGGCCTCCCATAAGTCGGTGATGACTTAGAGAAATCCCCAGACGCAGCATTGGGAAGCTGATGTTGAGTTTGTGGACAGGTCACCCCAGATTGCAGAACTGGCTGCAGTTGTGAGAGCCTTCGAAAAGTTCTCAGAGCCTCTTAACCTGGTAACAGATTCGGCTTATGTTGCTGGGGTAGTATCCAGAGCGGAGCAGGCAGTGCTAAAAGACATTGATAATGAGCAGCTCTTTAGGCTGCTGTCAAAACTAAACTATTTGGTTTCACACAGAGAACATCCCTTCTATGTGATACATGTGAGGTCACACATGGATTTGCTAGGTGAGGTCACAGAAGGGAACCGTATGGCAGACACCCTTGCAGATCCAGCAAAAAAGGCATGCCTTCCTGACATCTTCCAACAGGCAAAGCTGAGCCACCAGCAATACCACCAGAATGTACCAGGTTTGGTCCGTCAGTTCCAGCTAACACGGAGTCAAGCCAAGGCTATAGTAGCCACCTGTCCCAACTGCCAGCTCCAGGCCATGCCATCGCTGGGTAATGAGGTTAACCCCCGGGGCCTTGGCAGCTGTGAGGTGTGGCAAACAGATATCACACACATTCCTAGTTTTGGTCGCCTCAAATATGTCCATATGAGTATAGACACATATTCAGGTGCAGTTTATGCCTCCGCTCATGCAGGGGAAAAGGCTGTACATGCAAAACAACACCTAGTACAAGCCTTCTCAGTTTTGGGAATCCCTAAAGAAATAAAAACAGATAATGGCCCAGCATACACATCCAAGGAGTTCCTGGAATTCATCCAGCAGTGGGGAGTGAATCATAAGACAGAGATCCCACACTCCCCTACAGGCCAAGCTGTGATTGAGCGCACATACCAGACACTCAAACAAGTTCTAGCTAAACAAAGCAGTTCAACCGTGTGGATGTCTCCCCAGCAAAAGCTCTGTAAAGCTTTGTTTACAATCAATTTCTTAAATTGTTCATTTGAAAATACGACTCCTCCAGTGGTTCGTCATTTTAACAGCAGTAAACATTTTAAATTATCTCAGCATCCACCAGTTTTGATTAGGGACCCAGAAACATGGGAAACCAAAGGTTCCTATGAGCTAGTAACATGGGGAAGAGGTTATGCATGTGTATCAACTCCCTCAGGACCTCGATGGATTCCCCAAAAGTGGGTAAAGCCTTTCCTCCCTAAAACCCCAGCTACAGCAGAAGAAGATGAGAAGCAAGTAACCATTGCTTCGAAAAGAAGACGCCGCAGAGGAAAAGGAAACAAAAACTTCATAAAGGAATACCCTCAAACAGACAGAGACTTATAACATGTTTTAAAATGTTTGTTTTTCTTTTTAGAAAAAGGCTACCCTCCAGTTAACCCTGTGAAGAGCCCCATCCAAGTTGTCTTCTTGTTAGCCTTGACAAGTGAAACAAGAATCAGAAGACTGGTTTAATGAACTGTTTAAGGGCTGGGGATTTTATGGGTGGGGGACTTCCAGAGTCAAAACCATTATGTTCGTTGTTATTCTTTTCCTTGTAGCTATGGCATTTGGAATCATACGTCATTTAATATTTAAGGCCATTAATGGTATCATTCCTTTTACCTCAGGGAACAATCATATAGAAATGACAAATATAAAACAATCTGACTCTCTCGCTTATCACAAATGGTGGGCAAAATAATAAATTTGGACTAGAATTAGTTTAATATCACCCCCCTACATAAAAAACAAAAAACGGAGAGATGTTGTAATTCAATAAATGAGGTGAAAGGAATGAATCAGCAAACCTGGCCACCTCCTTCCGGCTAGTTCCCGGTTCATGTCCCCCTTCCTGTCCTGTGACCTTTCCCTGTGACCTTGTACCCTACCGGGAGTTCTTGTATCCTGATCCTATCCCCCCTGTATCCTTATCCCATTGGCTGCTAGCCAAAGCCACTCCCCATTTCCTCTCCTGAATATGGAGGTCCCAGGAGGGATCTCTCTCTTTCCTTCTTTCGGCCATGCCATCGCCTAAGAATAAAGCTGAGAAAAGAAAGGGCCTCTTTTGTAATCCTTTTCCATCCATGCTAAGATACTTTGTCTGATCGTAAGTAATTAGGAAAAAGACAAAGTATCATTTTAGCAGTCCACTTCACAAAAAAGGGGGGAGTGGGAGCCTTAGCCCAAGGACCCCCCGACAAAGTCCAACCAATACAATGGGTGGTCTTGGGGAAACCGTCACGCGTCTTTTCCCTGGGAGTCGAATGCCTCAGCAGCCTCATCATGAAAGGCAGGAAACTCGCTCTAAGACATCCGGGCATCGAACCCGCCAAGATATACTTGCCCTTCCTCAAACAGCTCTCTGCTCAGTCAACAACAATATCCGAATACCTGGCCTTGGCCCTTGCAGGCTTTGGAGGGGAGACTCGCTATGCAGCAAAATCCCCTTGGACTCGGCTGCTCACTGTCGTCGACATCAACCTCCTACCGAAGATAATCGACCGACCGCAGGCAGGGCCAACCATCTTCACAGACGCATCATAGCGGACCTCCACCGCAGTGGCAGTATGGCAGTCAGGAGAACAATGGCAATGCGACAAGACGACCGACCCCACGCTGTCAGTCCAACAACTTGAAGCAGCTGCTGTGGTGCTGGCATGCGGACTGTTCCCAGAAGAACACCTTAAGGTTGTGACGGACTCCATATTTGTGGCCAAGCTCTGCCTAGCCATGTCCGAACCAGGTGTGTTTGTGTCCATGGTGGCAACGATGCTAGAAGAAGCACTCTATTCACGGAAAGGCACCATATCATTCATCCATGTCAACAGCCATGACCCGATCAAAGGATTCTACCAGATTGGCAATGACAATGCCAGCTGTTAAGACCCCAAGCGTGGCTCGCAGTTACCGTGGATACATACAGCGGTATGATCATGGCCACATAGCATTCCAAGACCGATTCCAAAGCGACCATCCAACATTGGCTGACAGCCATGGCGTGGCTTGGAGTTCCAAAGCAAACCAAGATAGACAACGGAACAAACTTCACCTCAGAGATGGTCCAAGCTTTCGTCTCAAAATGGAACATCACCTTGGTACATGGCATCCTGTACAACAGCACCGGACAAGCCATCATTGAGAAAGCAAATCAGACTCTGAAAACTAAACTGGAAGTGCTAGCAAAGACAGAAGGCTTCACCAATGCCATTCCCTTGAGTGACCAGGCGCGCATACAAGCAACCATGCTGCTAGCATTCAATCAATTCCCCAGGGGGGACGAAACAAACAGTCCTGCCCAGAAACACTGGGCCACTCGGGCACTAGAGACAGGCCCAAGGGTGGTGATCAAAAATGAACTAGGGAGTGGGAACAAGGTTGGGTGCTGGTGCTCACGGGGCGAGATACGCGGCCGTTAGAAGGGATGGGAACATTAAATGGTGTCCACTCAAATCTATCAAACCAGACTTTCAGAGTGCAGCTAATGAGAATTGTGAGACTTTGTTTGCAGGACTGGATCATCGGACACCTCCACAACCCTTACACCCCACTACTGGGAAAGAGAAAGAGACCACCGAGCACCCCAGCATCACCTGAGAAGCTCGCACCCTCAAAACCAAAGCAGCAGTGGTACCTCTGTGTCATTCTGTTCCTAGGGTTAGTGGACGGAGTACAGGCAGACACAAAGCATTACCCACACAAGCCATTCAGGTGGGTTCTATGTCATCTCTCAAGTGAGAGGGCCGTCAAAGAAATTGTCACAGCCGACACTCCATCTTTTGAGTTTAGGCTAACAGACATTTTTCCCTCACATACGGGATTCCCCAAATTTGATGAGACAGCATTGTTTCAAATGTATTGGTGTCCCGCTTCCAACCCAGGGAAGAGTTACTTTAATTACCCAGGGTATGGATATTGTGGATATTGGGGGTGTGAAACTATTGTGATAGGCAATAAATGGAAGCCACAGAAGCCAAATAAATTCCTGCAAATTAACTATACTCCCCATGGCTGTATCGAACAAAAATTTGATATGGATGGGTACGCACTCATGCCCCGAGGCAGAAAGCAGCACACCTGCACCGGCTACATAATGACAATCCTACAGCCAACCCATGATGGCTCGGCCACAGGCAAAGTGTGGACAGCGTTCGTTTACCTTCCTCGCCACATCTGGGCTAATATACAAATTATCAGGTTCCCACCTTCAATATCCCAACCAGTCGGACCCAACCCGGTTCTTGCAATAAGTAGACCCGGGAAAGAGATCACAGCCAACCATAACTCTAGCCACAAAACACAGATGCTAAAACCTACCTCCTCCCCAGCCGATCTCCTAGCCAGATGTAAGAGTCCGTCTGAAAGCCTCTTGTTTGTTCTGCCCAACAACCCTCGCCTGAGGTCTAAGAAGACCCCTCAAACTGCAGCTGAAAGGCGCTGGCCAGGGATGGGAGGAATGCCAAGTGACTGTTCCAGGTGGTGCTCATTGGACCAGGACTGGTCTCTCATGAGACTGGTTTACCCAACAAGGCTCGCACAGGTGTGAGTACAATGAACTGGTCACAAGGACTGTTGGTGTGCCTGGAGCTTGCCGTGGTGCACTGCTCTCGAGCAGGCTACTTGCTGGAGCGTCCTGTTTCCGCCTGTTTCTTGGAGCAACGATCTCCACATACAATAGTCCATAAATCTTCCCACCTTTTGGCCAGAAGCCACTCGCTTTGGAAAAGACTATAAAAAACATCCTCAAATTAAAGACCCCGGGAGAGAGATCTCTTTCTCCCCAATGGATTGAGGATGCGTCTCGTTGGACGACCACAAGGATGTGTCCCGTCTGTTGGTAGCTATATCCCATCTTTTCTATCTCTCACCCTATCTCTCTCTCTCTTTTTGGCACTCAATAAACTGCATTATTGCTTTCTGCTAAACAAACCTGAGTCTCTTGCTGTGTCTTTTGCGCTTTGAGATCCCTAAAAGAACCTATCAGGACTCTGCATGTGATGTGGACCCTGACAGACAAAGGGGCAGTCAGTGGTTGGGTCGGTGGGGTGGTCATTGTGTTTGGTCAGTGGGTACCATCAGCAGGAATGGGAAGTGGGGTGTGGGCATTGGTGGCCTGGAAGTGAGGGTGTTCAGTGCAGTCATGTGTGTGGTCATTGAGGCAGTCAGTGGATGTGGTCAGTAGGTGTGGTAAGTAGATGTGGCCAGTTTTTGCGGTTACTGGGGGTGGTCAGGGATGTGTGGTCAGTTGGTTTGGTCAGTGGATGCAGTCAGTGGGCATGGTCATTGGGATGGTCAGTGGATATGGTCAATGAGTTTGGTCAGTGAGGGTGTGGTAAGTTGGTGTGGTCATTGGGTGTGCTCAGTGGCATGTGGTCAGTCATGGTGCGGTTAGTTGGGTGGTCAGTGGATTGTGGTCAGTGGTCAATTCGGTAGTCGGGTGGGGGTGGTCAGTTGGGTGGTCAGGGGATGTTGTTGGTGCGGCCAGTGGGAGTAATCAGTGAAGGTATGGTCAGTTGGTTTGTCAGTGGAGTGTGGTCAGTGGTTATGGTCAGTGGGGGTGGTCAGTTGGGGTATGGTCAGTTTGGGGGTCATTGGGGTGTGGTCTGTTGGTGTGCTCAGTGAGACGTCCTCAGTGGAGGTATGGTCATTTGGGCAGTGAGTAGCGTGTGGCCAGTGCCTGCAGTCAGTGGGTGTGGCCAGTGAGTGTGGTCAGTGGGTGCAGTCAGTGAGGGTGGTCAGTGGGAGAACTCGGTGGGATGTAGTCAGTGGGTGTGGGCATTGGTGTCTTGGCAAATGGTGTGGTCAGTGGGTGCAGTCAGTTGTTGTGGTCAATAGGGTGTGGTCACTGGTTGTGGGCACTGGTTGTGGTCAGTGGGTGTGATCAGTGGGTTACGGTCATTGAGGTGTGGTATGCAGAGGTGGTCTGTGAGTGTGTTTACTGGGTGTGGTCAGTGTGTGGGGTGTGGTCAGTATGTGAGGTGTGATCAGTTGGTGTAGCCATATGGAGTTGTCAGTAGGAGGTGGTCCGTGGTTTTGGTCAGTGGCAGTGTGGTCAGTTGGGTGGTCAGTGGGGTGTGGTCAGTGGGGTGTGGTCATTAGGAAGGTGCTTGGCCAAGGCAAAAGGAGGCTCCCTGTGTGCCCTGCTCCCCTCTCCCTGAGCTCCTGAGAGCTCTGCAGCTCCTGCTGCCATCCCATCACCCCAGGCCAGCACAACAGCCCCGGCCTTGGGGCCCTCCAGAGCTGCTCCTGCTCCAGGCCCAGGGCCCATCCCAGAGCTGGGGCAGCCACAAAGCTGTGCCCATTTCTGTTCATTCCTGCTCTAATGAGGATGGATCCTCAGCAACTTGGAGGATGCTGGTGAATTTTACTACTCCAGAGGCCTCTTTTTTCTTGAGCTCTTCAGTTGAGAAATTCAGTGACATTCAGTGGCTCATAAACATTTGTTGAAAACACCGGAGCAAAAAAAGCCCCTGGGAATAATTGAAGTTTTCAATTCTTCTGTGGTTCATAAGACAGATTTCAGAAGTGTATTCCAAGTGAATATACTGTATTGAAAACAATACAGAGAGAACAGTTTTGTCCTGTTAAGTTTTCTTATCGTCATTATAGATGGATATCAGCAATGTCCAACTGATATTGACCCCCAGCACTTTCTAGTGCAGTCTGAATAGATATGAAAATCAAGACCCTTGAAGAATGACCATCAATAACACTTTGTCCCTACTCCCTCCCCACCATTTCCCTTATCCAACCCCTTGAACTCCTATGGACAAGGAATGGTGTGGCCAGCAGGACCAGGGCAGTGATTCTTCCCCTGTGCTCGGCACTGGTTGGGCAGCACCTCGAGTGCTGTGCCCAGTTCTGGGCCCTCCAATTTAGGAAGGACATGGAGGGGCTGGAGCATGTCCAGAGAAGGATAACAACGCTGATGAGGGGCCTGGAACACAGGTGCTGTGAGGAGCAGCTGAGGGAACTGGGAATGTTTATCCTGGAGAAGAGGAGGCTCAGGGGAGAGACCTCATCACTCTCTACAACTCCCTGAGAGGAGAGTGCAGCTGGGGGGGGTCAGGCTCTTTTCCAGGGGAATGCGCCAGAGGAGGATTAGGCTGGACATTAGGAAATATTCTTCACAAAACGGGTGATTGTGCATTGCAGTGGGCTGCCCAGGGAGGTGAGTGAGTCACTGTCCCTGGAAATATTCCAGGATAGACTGGATATGGCACTAAGTCCCATGGTCTGGGTGACAAGGTGATGTTAGGTCACAGGTTGGACTTGATGTTCTTAAAGATCTTTTCCAGCTTGGGTGATTCTGTGAGGATTGTGACACTGCAGGGCCCTAGGGAAGCAAGGGACCATTGTGACACTTTGGGGCCTTGTGGAACCGAGAGGACCATGGTGACACTGTGTACGACATGGCACCACAGAGCCAAGGGGCCACTGTGACACTGTGGGGCTACATGGAAGCCAGGAGTCCATGGTGACACTGGGTCCTTGTGGAACCACAGAGGCCACTGTGACACTGCAGGGCCTTGTGGAACCAAGGGGCCATTGTGCCTTTGCAGAACCAAGGAGAGCCTTGTGAGAGCCTGGGGCCCAGTGGATTCAAGGGGCCATTGTTCCACTGCAAGGACTCTTGGAACTAAGGGAAAAATTGTGACACTGTGGTGCCCCATGGAACCAAGGGTCCCTCGTGTCACTGCAGGATCTTGTGGAACCAGGGCTCCAATGTGACACTGCAGCACCAAGGAATTCATGATGGCACTTGGAAACCTCATGGAACCCAGAGGCCACTGTGACACTGCAGGGCCTCATGGAACCACGCAGAGCATTGTGACAGAGCAGGACCTCGTGTAATGATGGGGCCATTGTGACACTGCAGGGCCCCATGGAGCCAAGGGACCAGTGCTGCTCCTCAGGCACTTCTGGAATGAAGGAAACACGTTTGACACCGTTGTTGCAAGTTGATAAACTTTATATATTAATTTAGCATTAAGATAGACTTTATATATTAATTTAGCATTTGAAGTAGTTATGCTAAAGGTTGTCTTAATAAACTAGGCCCTGTTTTGGCAGACTCTGTACTATTCAGTTAAAGCCAAATATCTGTATGTACTGATGTAAAACTTGCTAAGACAGTAGAAATGTTATCTTATGAGTAGTTCATTGTTTGTCTACATGATGTATGAGACTTATCTAGGAAGGGATGTAACAATTTATTACCAAAAGAAATGTAGGAGGACTGGAAAAACCTTGAGAAAGTCATGTAGGGGTAGTGAAGCAAAAAGAACAAAGAGTGAAAGAATTCTTCTAAAAGGGTATTTAAGCCCTAAAGAAATGTGATTAATTTGGGCTCTGACTTTGGACGCTAGTCCTCAGACCCCAGGGCCCTCAATAAAGCACCGCACTAAACAACTCTGTTGTTTCGTGTTTCTTTTTCACTGTCGGGCAACA
>JAPFBE010000988.1:0-17438 GCA_034336665.1 Luscinia megarhynchos | reverse complement strand
TATTTTTGGGGTTTATTTGTGGGATTTTTTGGGGTGTTTTGGGATTTATTTTTGGGGTTTATTTTGGTTGTTTCAGGGTTAATTTTGGTTTATTTGTGGGATTTTTGGGTTTTTTTTTTTTAATTTATTTTTGGGGTTTATTTTGGGTTATTTTTGAGGGGACATTTTGGAGTTCATTTTTGGGGTTTATTTGTGAGATTTTTGGGGGGATTGTTTGGGGTTTATTTTGGGAGTTTATTTTTCGGATTATTTTCAGGGGTTATTTTTGGGGTTCATTTTTGGGGTTTGTTTTGGGATTTTAAGGTTTGTTTTTGGGATTTATTTTTGGGGATTTTGGGGTTTGTTTTGGGGTTCAATTCAGGGGTTTATATTTGGAAGTTATTTCTGGGGTTTGTTTAGGAGTTTAATTTCAGTTTGCTTTTGAGGTTTATTTTAGGGGTTATTTTTTTTTTTGGGGTAATTTTGGGTTTGCTTTTTGGTTTTTTTGTTTGTTTTTTGTTTTGTTTTTGGTTTTTAAATTATTATTGTTTTTTTAATCTTTTTTTTTATATAAATTTCCCCATCCCAGGATTTTTGGGACCAATCCCAAATTTCCCCATCCAGGATTTTTCTGGCCTCCAATCCCGTGCCCCTCGAGGCTCGGGGGTGGGTCTGGGATCAGCCACACCCTCCCGGGTTATTTTGGAGTTATTTTGGAGTTATTTTTGGCGCGTTTCCACCCAATTCCTGCGAGGGCCGGGAATTTCGGGATCCCACTGGGAGAACTGGGAGGCGGCTGGGAGGCTGACTTCGGCGGGGCGGGGAGCCGGCGCCCTCCCGGCTCGGGCTGCACCAGCTCTTGTCCTCCATCCTCATCTTCATCCTCATCCTTATCTTCATCCCCTCCTCCTCATCCCTCATCCTCATCCTCATCCTCATCCTTATCTTCATCCTCATCCCCTCATCCCATATCTTCATCCTCCAATCCTTCATCCTCGGTGTGGTTGGGTTGTGCGTTGGGCGGTGACGTTGTGGTGTGGTGACGGTGGTATCCTTATCTTCATCCTTCATCCTTATCTTCATCCTCATCTTCATCCTCATCCCATGTCTTCATCTTCATCCCTCATCTTCATCCCCTCATCCTTATCTTCATCCTCATCTTCATCCCTCATCGCCCGCTATCTTCATCCCTCATCTTCATCTTCATCCTCATCCTTATCTTCATCCTTCATCCTCATCCTCATCTTCATCTCATCTTCATCCTCATCACCTTCATCATCTTCATCCTCATCCTTTATCTTCCATCCTTTTGCGGCTCCCAGTTGACCAGTTCCTGTGTTTTTTTTCCCAAGCGCTTGCCTCTTCGGCTCTCTGGTTCATTTCCAGGGAATTTTTCCTGTAGCGGCACCTCTCCTGCCCCATAAAGACTCCCAATTCCTGGAACCCCCAATTCCTATAGCCCCCTGTCCCCTAGAGACTGGTCCCTGAACCCCAATTACCTATGGGACCCCAATCCTATAGAGACCCCAATTCCCTATAGAACCTGGTCCCTATGAGACCCCCCAATCCCCTATGGACCCCAGTCCCTATGAGACCACAGTTCCCTATAGAACCCCAGTCCCCTAGAGGAACCCTGATTCCCTATAGGGAGACCTGATCCCCTACTAGGACTGAATTCCTATGGGAACCTTGGTCCCTGAGACCCCAGTCCCTACAGGACCCTGCAATTCCTATAGAACCCCAGTCCCCTATGGGAACCCCCAATTCCCTATAGAACCCACAATTTCCTACACTGAGACCCCCAGTCTAGCGCTGTCCCCTATAGGACCCCCAGTTCTGGAGACACAATTCCCTATGGCCCCCTGTCCCTATGGCCCCCTGTCCCTATAGAGACCCCGTCCCTATAGGATCCCCAATCCCTATAGAACCCCAATCCCTATGGGGCCCAGTCCCTGCAGAGACCCCCAGTTCCTATAGAACCCACAGTGAATTCCCTATAGGGAGCCCACAATGTCCCTATAGGACCCCCAGTCCCTATAGAGACCCCCAATCCCTATGGAGACCCACGTCCTATAGAGACCCCCCAATTTCCCTGGGAACCCCAGTCCCTATAGAGACCCCCTGTCCCCTATAGAATCTGCTGTCCCCTATAGGGCAGTCCTATAGAGACAGTCCCTACAGAACAGTTCCCTATAGAACCCTACAATTCCCTATAGAGACCCTAATCCCTATAGAACCCCAGTCCCCTATAGAACAATCCCTATGGGAACCCGAGTCCCTATAGAGACCCCCAATTCCCTATAGAGACCCCCAGTCTGAGAACAGGATCCCTACAGAGACCCCCAATTCCCTATAGAACAGTCCCTATAGAACTGATCCCCTATAGAGACCCAAATCCCTATAGAACAATTCCCTATAGACCCCCAGTCCCTATAGAACCCACAGGTCCCTATAGAGACCCCCAGTCCCTACAGAACCCCCAATTCCCTATAGAGACCCCCCAGTCCCCCTGTAGCCCCTGTCCCCTATGGAGACCAGTTCCCTATAGAACAGTCCCTATGGCCCCAATCCCTATGCCCCTACACAGCCCCTATGATCCCTGGCCCCCAATCCCCTATGGCCCCTACTTATCCCATATGGCACTCCCCTCAGTCCCTATAGCCCCCCATACCCTATGGCATACCCCATGGCCCCCTATGTCCTCATGGACTCCCAATCCCTATAGCCCCCCATACCCCCTATTTGCGCGCCACATGGCCCCCTATGTCCCTGTGGGACTCCACATACCCCCTACGGAACTGGGTCACGTGGCTCCGCGCGGGCGGTCCGCGCGCCGGTGACGCGGCGTGGGAACAGGGGCGGGCGTTCCGCTCACGGGGTGGCCGGTCACGATGCGGCGCGGCGGTCACGTGACCCGGCGGCCGCCATGCTGTCGCGGCTGCTGGAAGGGAGCACAGGCCCGCCAGAGCGAGGCGGCGCGAGGCTGCAGGGTGAGGTCACCGCGGCTGACAAGCCCGCCCCCGCCTCCTCGTTGGCTGCCGCGTCTGCCCGCTCGCCGCGGGGCGGGCAACGATGGCTGGCGCGGCTGTCGGTCAGTGTGGAAAAAAGGCGGGAAGGCCTGGGAGTGGCGCCCTGAGGGGGCGGCTGGGGGGGAGGCTGTGATGTCACTGCTCCGCGTTGCGACGTCACATTTTGAGCATGGTGACGTCACGGCGCGGGGCGGGGGTCCCGGCGCCCCTCACGGCGCTGTCCCGCGTGTCCCGCGCAGGCAGCCGCCGCCGGGACAGCGATCGGCGGCCGCCACTCACGCCCTCACCGAGGGCCTTGGTGGATCCACCTGAACGTGCGGGCCGCGACCCAGGACCCCCAAAATTCCCTCTGGGACCCCCTCAGGAATTCCCTCTGGGACCCCCCAGTTCCACTCTGAGACCCTAGAGATTCCCTCTGGGAGGCCCCCCCCACCTGCAAAACCTGCTTGGCGTGTCCGCCCCAGACCCCCCAGCCCACAGATCCCCCCGTTTATGGACCCCCAAGTTCTGCAGACTCCACAGACGCTTTCCCACAGCCTCCCCTTCCCTGGGACCCCCAGCCCCACAAATCCCCCTCCAGAGGACCCCCAGCCCTATAAATCCCCTTGCCAGGGACCCCCAGCCCCTCAGGGCACACCCACCCAACGAGGGACCCCCAACCCATAAACCTCCAGCCCCTACGTCCCCTCCTCAAGGCAGCCCCCAGAATTCCACCTACTCAGGGGTCCCCATCCCCTCAAATCCCCTCTTCCAGGGACCCCCCAGCCTTGCCCGCGTGAGGATCTACCCCCAAGCCCCCAAATCTGCTCAAGACACTCCCCTAGAAATCCCCTTCCTCCAAGACCCCCAGCCCCACAAATCCCTCTTCCCAGGGACCCCCAGCTTTCTACAAATCCCACTCTCCTCAAGACCCCCTCCAGCCCACAAATCCCCTTTCTCAGGACCCCCATCCCCTAAAATCCCCTACTCGGGACCCTCAGCCCCCCAATTCCTCCTTCCCAGGGGACCCCCAGCCCTACAAATCCCCTTTCTCAGAACCCCCAGGCCCCCAAATCCCCCTCCTCCAGTACCCCTCAGCCCCCCAAATCCCTCCTCAAGACCCCCAGCCCCCCAAATCCCCTTTCTCCAGAGCCCCAGGCCCCCAAATCCCCCTTCCCATGGACCCCCACCCCACAAATCCCCCCTCCTCATTATCCCCAAATCCCCCCTCAGGACCCCCAGCCCCCAAATCCCCCTCCTCAGTACCCCAGGTCCCTCCCAGCCCCTCCTCGCCCCCCGCCGAAGCAGTCTCCGCTCTGTGGGGGAGGTGGGGTGATTCCAGTGCCCCAGGGTGGCATGAGGCCTGCGTGAACCAGCAAGCTGGACCAGGAGTGAAGGCGCTGCAGGTGCAGAAGGCAGTTAAGCCAGCCAGAGGCGACCACTGGAGTGGCCATGGTGGAGAGCTTCAACCAGGCCCTCAAGGGTGAGACCCCTCCCAAAAAAACCCCGGGGACCCCCGCCCCCAAAAAACCCCTGAGGGAGGGACTGGGGGAGGACACACCCCAGGGGATTGCCATGGTGGAGAGCTTCAACCAGGCCCTCAGGTGAGACCCCTCCCCAAAAACCCGGGGACCCCAGCCCCCAAAACTTACCCCGGGGAGGGACTGGGGAGGGGGGCACACCAAGGACCCACGCCCCAAGAAACCCAGGGACCCCAGCCCCAAAAACCTGGGGAGGGACTGGGAGGGGCACACCCAGAGGATGCGCCATGGTGGAGAGCTTCCAGGCCCTCAAGGTGAGACCCCTCCCCAAAAAACCCGGGGACCCTCGCCCCCAAAAAACCCCTGGGGAGGGGGACATGCCCAGGGACCCCCGCCCCAAAAAACCCCGGGGAGGGACTGGGGAGGGGGGCA
Organism: Luscinia megarhynchos; assembly: GCA_034336665.1. Taxonomy (NCBI): domain Eukaryota; kingdom Metazoa; phylum Chordata; class Aves; order Passeriformes; family Muscicapidae; genus Luscinia; species Luscinia megarhynchos. The sequence goes on along the minus strand of JAPFBE010000988.1, from coordinate 12,538 downwards.
CACCCCAGGGACCCCCGCCCCAAAAAACCCCGGGGACCCCCGCCCCAAAAACCTCGGGGAGGGACTGGGGAGGGGGCACACCCCAGGGACCCCTACCCCAAAAAACCCTGGGGAGGGACTGGGAGGAGCACACCCGGGGATCGCCATGGTGGAAAGCTTCAACCCAGGCCCTCAAGGTGAGACCCCTCCCCAAAACACCCGGTGACCCCGCCCCCAAAAACCCTGGGGACCCCCGCCCCAAAAACCCCCCGGGGGTGTGACTGGGGAGGGGGCGCTTGAGACCCTTGGGGATGGGGGGGAGGAACTGGGAGGGGCCAGTGGGGACTGGGAGCACTGGGAGGGGGAGTGGGGAGGGGATGAAGCCCCCAGACCCATGAATGGAGAGAGGGATGAAGCCCCCAGACCCTTTTAGGAAGGGAATGAAACCCCCAGACCCATGAATGAAGAGAAGGATGAAGCCCCCAGACCCTTTCCAGGGAGAGGATGAAGCCCCCAGACCCATAAATAGAGAGAGAGATGCAGTCACAGAGCATAATGGGGGCCGGGTGAAGCCCCCAGACCCATGAATGGAGTGGAGATGAAGCCCCCAGACTCTTTTAGGGAGAGGATGAAGCCCCCAGACCCATAAATGGGGGGAAGAATGAAGCCCCCAGACCCCTGGGTTGGAGTGCTGGGTGCCTGGGGAGCACTCAGGGGTCCCAGGGGGTTTTGAGCAACATAGAGGGTCTCAGGGGATTAATTTTGGGGTTTGTTTCTGGGGTTGTTTTGGGAGTTTGTTTTTTGAGGTTTATTTTTTGAGGGTTTTATTGGCGGGGGTTTTATTTGTGGGATTTTTTCGGGAGGGTTTTGTTTTTGGAGTTTCTTTTTTGGGATTTATTTTTTAGGGTTACTTTTGGAGTTTGCTTCTGGGATTTATTTTTTGGGATTTACTTTTGGGGTTTTGTTTTTGTGGTAGTTTACTTTTTGGCGTTTTTCATTTTAGGGGAGTTTATTTTTGGGGGTTTATTTGTGATCACTTTGGGGTGACCCCCCTTCCCCCAAAGCCCTGAGCCCCCTCCCAAATCCCTGAACCCCCTCCCAAATTCCTGCGGAGTTGGGGATGTGGAGGTGACCCCCTCCCCAAATCCCTGAGCCCCCCTCCCCAAATCTCCTGAGCCCTTCCCCAAACCCCTGGGCCCCTCCCCCAAAGCCCTGACCCCCTCCCAAATTCCCCAGGAGATGGGGATGTGGAGAACTGGGCTCGCAGCATCCGAGCTGGACATGAGAACCATCGCCAGGCGCCCACCAGAGTCGCGTCTGCAAGGGGCAGCTGCAGCCCTCCTGCTCCTGAGGGACCCCAAAACCCCCAAAAACACACCTGGGACCCCCAAAAACCTGCCTGGGACCCCCAAAAACCACCCAAAACCCACCTGGGACCCCTAAAAACCACCCAGAACCCCACAGTGCCCTGGAGTGCGTCTGCAAGGGGGCAGCTGCAGCCCTTCTGCTCCTGGGGACCCCAAACCCACCTGGGACCCCCCAAAAACACCCCCAAAAACCCACCTGGGACACACCCAAAACCCACCTGGGATACTCCAAAACCCACCTGGGACTCCTAAAACCCACCTGGGACCCCCCAGGAGAACCCACCTGAGACACACCAAAAACCCACCTGGGACTCCCTAAAAACACCCTGGGACCCCCAAAAGCCTACCTGGGACCCCCAAAAAGCACCCTGGGACCCCCAAAACACCCCAAAACCCATCTGTGACCCCAAAACCCACCTGGGACCCCCTCAGAACCACTGAAACCTCCAGAACCCCAGGAAATTCCCCCAAAACCCCCCAGGCCCCCCAGGACTGGGGTCTCCTACGGTGCCCTGCCCCCCGGCTCTGGGCTCCATGGAATAAAGCGGGGGCCCTGGAGAGTGAGAGGTCAGGCAGTGCCCTGCAAGCAGCCCCCAAATCCCCCTAAGCCCCCTCATCCTCTTTTGGTGCTCAGCCGGGCTCTGTTCAGCCACACAAAGGGGCCTTTGGGCTGCATTCCCTTTTGGGGGGTTAAATCCCCTCCTGGGGGGGCTGAGTCCCCCCTCCTGGGGGTTAAATCACCTCTGGGGGGGTTAAATCCACTTTTGGGGGCTGAATCACCTCCTGGGGGCTGAATCCCCCTCCTGGGGGGCTGAATCACCTTTTGGGGGTTCAAATCCCACTTTGGGGGGCTGAATCACCTGCTGGGGGCTGAACCCGTCCTGGGGGGACGAACCCCCTTTCTGGGGGCTGGATCCCCTTTTGGGGGCTGAGTCCCCTCTCCTGGAAGGGGGTTAAATCCACTTTGGGGGGGCTGAATCACTTTTGGGGGGCTGAATCACTTTTGGGGGGCTGAATCCCCTCCTGGGGGGCTGAATCCACACTCGGGGGGCTGGGCCCCCAAATCCCGGCGTGGAAGGGGTTAATTCCTTCCTGGGGGGGTCAGGGGTTGCATTTGGGGCGAGCCCCCCCCAGATCCCGGCGTGGAAGGGTTTAATTCTCTCTTTGGGGGGTCAGCACCCCATTTTTGGGGGTGCCCCCAGATCCCGGCGTGGGAGGGTCACTCCCCTCCGGGGGGAGTCAGGAGCCGCATTTTGGGGTGACACCCCCATCTCCCAAATCTGGGGGGCTTCACGCTTCCCTGGGGAGGGTCCCAGCCCCCCAAATCCAAGCACTGGCAGGGGGGTCCCGGCGGGGGGGGGGGGGGGCTCACCAGGGTGAGGGTCCCCAACAAAGCCCTCCCCAAAAAGGTGCTAACCCCCTCCCCCGGAGCGTTCAGGGGAGGGGTCTGGAGAGCTCCACCCCAGGGAGATTTGGGGGGCCCCAATCCGCGGAGCTCCGGCGGTGCCGGGCACGGGAGGAGCAGCCGCGCCCCCAAATCTCACAGACCCTCCCTGCTCGCGCCCCCCCGGCTCACTCGGGCCCGAGGCCACGGCCGGAGCAGCGCCGCGACCCCCGAGGTGCGTGGGGACCCCCCGAGGTGCGTGGGGACCCCCTGAGCCCCCGAGACTTGGGGACCCCCCTGAATCCCCCCGAGACTCGGGGACCACCCTAAATCCCCCAAGGGACGTGGGGACCCCCTGAGCCCCCGAGACTCGGGGACCACCCTAAATCCCCCAAAGGGACGTGGGGACCCCCCTGAGGTGCGTGGGGACCCCCCGAGACTTGGGGGGCCCCCTGAACCAACTCGAGACTTGGGGAGCCCCCTGAGCCCCCCGAGGTGCGTGGGGACCCCCCTCTGGCCCCCCAGATAGATGTGGGGACCCCCCCCTGCACCCCGGGGCGCGTGGGGAACCCCCATCTCCCTGTCCCGGGGGGCTCTGGGCACGTGGGATGGACCCCGGGGTCACCCTCAAATCTAGAGACCCCCAAATTCGCCCCTCACCCCCAAACGGAGCTGCTGGGGGGCGCGACCCCCAAGAGATTCTGCGTGTCTCCCCTCAGTGCTCCCCAAATCCGGGAGGGAATTCAGGGGGTTCCCCCATTTTGGGGGGTCCCGCGCTGTGAAACCCCCCAAAACCAACAATGGGCGGGGGTCCTGACCCTATAAATAATGGGTGGGGGTCCCGCAGGGGGCACAGGACCAATCCCGGGTGTCCCCCCAAAATCCGGGCGGGAATTCAGGGGTCCCCCTTTGCGGGTCCCAAACCAACAATGGGGGGGTCCTGCCCCAATTAATTAATGGGTGGGGGTCCCGCAGAAGGCATGAGCACACACCCATGGCTCCCCCTCCCCGGGGAAGCTGTGCTGGAGTCGGGGGTCGCAGGCAGGGCAGGGGTGGGGGCCGGGGGTCGCAGGTGGGGAGTAGGGGCGCGGAGGGACCCCCCGGAGCCCCCAGAGCTTCGAGCCCCCCGGCCGCGGTGACGCGCGGCCCACTAATCCCAGCTCGGCCCCGCCCGGCCCCGGGCAGCGGGAGCTGGGGTCCCAGCCCGGGAGGGGCTGGGGCCTACCGACCCCAGAGCGCAGGGACCCCCGAGTGACAGCAGGACCCCCAGGTGACAGCGGGACCCCCCCGAGTGACAGCGGGACCCCCAGGTGACAGAGGGGCCCCCCACAGGTGACAGAGGGGGCCCCCACAGGTGACAGTGACCGGAGCCCGGCTGGGGTCAGCGCTGTGACCGCCCTGTCTGCGGACAGACGGGGGGGTGTTGTGTTTGGGGGTCCTGGGGGTCCCACCGGAGTGTTTGGGGTGGTCCTGGGGGTCCCACCGGGTGTTTGGGGGGTCCTGGGGGGTCCCGCGTGTCCCCTGGGGGTCGCCAGCTCGTGTGGGGGTGGCGCTGGTGACACTGGTGGGACCCCCGTGCTCGGGCATGAGGTGGGGGTCACCACCCAAGAGTGGGTGAGGGGAGCTGCAGTCCTGGGGGGTCCCACAGGGTGGGGGTCCCCTCTGTCCCAACTCGGGGGTCCTGCTGGGGGTCCCACGTGTCTCCTGCCACCCACCCCCAGGCCATGTGGCACTGGTGACACTGGTGACACTGGTGAGCACTGGGGAGGGACACGTGGGACCCCCGAGATCCAGGCAGGTGGGTGAGGGGGCTGCAGGGGGGGTCCCAGGCGGGGGTCCCACAGGGTGGAGGTTCCTCTATCCCCACTCGGGGGGTCCTGCTGGGGGTCCCACGTGTCTCCTGCCCCACCCCAGGCCATGTGGCACTGGTGACACTGGTGACACTGGGGAGGGGACACGCGTGGGACCCCCGAGGTCCCAGGCAGGCTGGGGGTCCCTCCATCCCCACTCGGGGGTCTCGGGCCGGGGTCCCACGGGGTGGGGGTCCCCTCCCGTCCCCCACTCGGGGGTCCCGGGCGGGGGTCCCACAGGCTGGGGGTCCCTCCGTCCCCCACTCGGGGGTCCCGGGCGGGGGTCCCACTGCGTGCCCTCCCCCAGGCCATGTGGCTGTACGTGGCGCTGCTGGCCCGCGGCCTGGGCGCTGGGCTGGCTGGTCGCGGGACCGGCGCACGCTGCCCACGGTGACCGACAAGCACGTGTTCATCACGGGCTGCGACAGCTGACTTCGGCAACCTGCTGGCGCGGCAGCTCGCCCAGCGCGGGTACCGCGTGCTGGCGGCGTGCCTGACCCCTGCAGGGAGCGAGCGCCTACTGCTTGAGGGACAGCGGCGGGGACACCTCGCGGACCACCGTGCTCGATGTCACCCGCAGCGACAGCATCCGCGCCACGCAGAGTGGGTGTGAGGAGAGGTGGGGGAGAAAAGGTGAGGGGGGGGAAATGGGGATGGGGGAAGCGGGGGAGGGTGGGGGAGAAAGGTGAGGGGGGGGAAATGGGGATGGGGGGCGTGGGGAGGGGTGGGGGAGAAAAGGTGAGGGGGGGGGAAATGGGGCTGGGGGCGTGGGCAGGGGGTGGGGAAATGGGGGCTGGGGAAGTGGGGGAGGGGTGGGGGAGAAAAGGTGAAATGGGGCTGGGGGGCGGGGGAGGGTGGGGAAATGGGGGCTGGGGGCGCGAGGAGGGTGGGGGGAGAAAGGTGAGGGGTGGGAGAAATGGGGCTGGGGGGAGGCGGGGGAGGGGTGGGGAAATGGGGCTGGGGGGCGGCGGGGAGAGGTGGGGGACACGGGGAAGGATGGGGGAAATGGGGCTGGGGAGGCAGCGGGGAGAGGTGGGGGAAATGGGGCTGGGGGGCGTGGGCAGGGGGTGGGGGAGAAAGGTGAGGGGTGAGGGAAATGGGGATGGGGGGGGAGGGGGCAGGATGGACCCCCGGGGGTGCCATGGGGGGGCACGGGGGACAGGTCGAGGACCCCGCTGCAGGGACAAGGAGGGGAGAGAGGCACAGGGGCACAGGGGGCAGGTCCTGCCAGGTCACCCTGGGGACACCCTGGGGACACTCTGGGGGTGCCACTCTGGGTGTGCCATCCCCTCTATGCCCCAGGGCGCTGTTCCCTATGGGGACAGGTCCTGCCTGGGGACACTCTGGGGGACACTCTGGGTGTGCCAGCCCTGTGCCCCAGGGCTGTTCGGGCTAGAGTGAACAACGCTGGGCGTGGCCAATTCCATTGACCCCCAGGTCACTCTGGGAGACACTCTGGGGGTGCCAGGGGACACTGGGGACACCCTGAGGGACACTCTGGGGGTGCCAGGGGACAGTGGGGGTGCCAGAGGGACACTCTGGGGGGTGCCATTTTGGGGATGCCAGGTCACCCTGGGGTTCACCCTGGGGACACTTTGGGTGTGCCACCCCCTCTGTGTCCCCCAGGGCTGTTCCCTACGGGGACAGGTCCTGCCTGGGGACACCCTGGGGACACTCTGGGGGTGCCAGGGGACACTGAGACACCCTGGGGGACACTCTGAGGACACCCTGGGGACACTCTGGGTGCCACCCGTGTGCCCCCAGGGCTGTTCGAGCTGGTGAGTGAACAACGAGCGTGGCCAACCCGATCGGCCCCATGAGTGGATGGACATCGAGGATTTCGGCGGGTCCTGGCCGTGAGCAGCTCGGCGCCATCGAGTGGCAGCTGGCTGCTGCAGCTACTGAAGCGTGGGGCGCAGCGTGGTGAACGCGTCCAGCGTGCTCGGCCGCCTCTCGGCCAGCGGCGGCGGCTACTGCGTGTCCAAGTTCTGCATCCGAGGCCTTCTCCGACAGCCTCCGGTGCGTGAGCCCCGGCTGGCCTGAGACCCCGGCACAGCCTGAGACCCCGGGCACGGCCTGAGACCCCTGAGCATGGCCTGAGACCCCCGGGCACGGCCTGAGACCCCTGAGCACGGCCTGAGACCCCCGGCACAGCCTGAGACCCCCAGGGCATGGCCTGAGACCCCTGAGCACGGCCTGAGACCCCCGGGCGCGGCCTGAGACGGGCACGGCCTGAGACCCCTGAGCTCACCCTGAGACCCCCGGGCACAGCCTGAGACCCCCGGCACAGCCTGAGACCCCTGAGCACAGCCTGAGACCCCGGGCACAGCCTGAGACCCCTGAGCGGCCTGAGACCCCCGGGCCGCGGCCTGAGACCCCTGAGCATGGCCTGAGACCCCCGGGCATGGCCTGAGACCCCTGAGCATGGCCTGAGACCCCCGGGCACAGCCTGAGACCCCTGAGCACAGCCTGAGACCCGGCACAGCCTGAGACCCCCGGGCACAGCCTGAGACCCCTGAGCACAGCCTGAGACCCCGGCACAGCCTGAGACCCCGGGCGGCCTGAGACCCCGGCACAGCCTGAGACCCCCGGCACAGCCTGAGACCCCTGAGCACAGCCCTGAGACCCCCGGCACAGCCTGAGACCCCGGCACAGCCTGAGACCCCCGGGCACAGCCTGAGACCCCGGGCACAGCCTGAGACCCCGGCACAGCCTGAGACCCCGGCACAGCCTGAGACCCCCGGGCGCAGCCTGAGACCCCGGCACAGCCTGAGACCCCTGAGCACAGCCTGAGACCCCCGGGCACAGCCTGAGACCCCTGAGCACAGCCTGAGACCCCCGGGCACGGCCTGAGACCCCTGGCCACAGCTTGAGACCCCGGGCACGTGACCTGAGACCCCTGAGGCTCACCCTGAGACCCCCGGGCACGGCCTGAGACCCCTGGCCACAGCTTGAGACCCCTGGCCACACCCTGAGACCCTTGGTCACACCCTGAAACCTCTGACCACACCCTGAGCTGGAGCCCCGGCCACACCCTGACCCTTCTGACGCACCCTGAGACCTCTGACCACACCCTGAGCTCTATGGCCACTCCCTGACCATCCCAGCCATGCCTTGACCCCCTGACCACCCCCGACTCTTCTGGCTGTCCCTGACCACCCCTCTGATCACCCTCTGACCATCCCAGCCACCTCCTGAACCCCCTGAGCACCTCCTGAGTGTGTCTGGCCACCCCTGACCCCTCTGACCCCCCTGCCCACCCCCCTGCCCCCCCAGGCGGGACATGCGGCACACTTTGGGGTCCAAGGTCAGCGTGGTGGAGCCAGATTCTTCAAAACCAACGTGACCGACCTGGACTCGCTGGAGGCGTCGCTGAGGCAGCGCTGGGAGCGCCTGGAGCCCGAGACCCGCAGCAGCTACGGGGAGCACTTCTTACCCCAGTGTGAGTCACTGATCCCAGTGAGAGTCACTGAGATCCCAGTGTGAGTCACTGATCCCCCAGTGTGAGTCACTGATCCCAGTGTGAGTCACTGATCCCAGTGTGAGTCACTGAGATCCCAGTGAGAGTCACTTCTTACCCCAGTGTGAGTCACTGATCCCAGTGTGAGTCACTGCTGGTCCCAGTAAGAGTCACTGATCCCAGTGAGAGTCACTTCTTACCCCAGTGTGAGTCACTGATCCCAGTGAGAGTCACTGCTGGTCCCAGTAAGAGTCACTGATCCCAGTGAGAGTCACTGTGATCCCAGTGAGAGTCACTTCTTACCCCAGTGTGAGTCACTGCTGGTCCCAGTGAGAGTCACTTCTTACCCCAGTGTGAGTCACTGATCCCAGTGAGAGTCACTGATCCCCCAGTGAGAGTCACTGTGATCCCAGTGAGAGTCACTGTGATCCCCAGTGAGAGTCACTGATCCCAGTGTGAGTCACTGCTCATCCCAGTGAGAGTCACTGCTGGTCCCAGTGAGAGTCACTGCTGGTCCCAGTGTGAGTCACTTCTTACCCCAGTGTGAGTCACTTCTTACCCCAGTGAGAGTCACTTCTTATCCCAGTGTGAGTCATTTCTTACCCCAGTGCGAGTCACTGAGATCCCAGTGTGACTCACTGCTCATCCCAGTGAGAGTCACTGCTGGTCCCAGTGAGAGTCACTGAGATCCCAGTGTGAGTCACTGCTCATCCCAGTGTGAGTCATTTCTGATCCCAGTGTGAGTCACTTCTTATCCCAGTTTGAGTCACTGGGGCTGGGGGCCCCCCGGGTCACCCCCAAACCCCAGAATTCAGTGTCTCACCCCTGCCTCAGTTTCCCTTTTCCTAAATCCCCCAAACCCCAGAGTGCAGCATCTCACCCCTGCCTCAGTTTCCCTTTTCCTAAATCCCCCAAACCCCAGAGTGCAGCATCTCACCCCTGCCTCAGTTTCCCCTTTCCTGATCCCCCTTTTTCCTGCATCCCCCAAACCTCAAAGTTCAAGAATCACCTGCCTCAGTTCCCCCCTCCCACAGACCCCAAACCTGCCTCAGTTTCCCTCTTTTCCCAACCTCCCTTTTCCTCTCTACCCCAAACCTCAAAATTCAGAATCTCCTCCTTCAGCTTCTCCTTTCCTGGCTCCTTTTCCACCTCCACAAACTCCAAAGTTCACCATCCCACCCCTGCCTCAGTTTTCATTTTCCTGCATCCCCCAAACCTCAAAATTCAGTGTCTCACCCTGCCTCAGTTTCCTTTTTCCTGCATCCCCCAAACTCCAAAGTTCACCATCCCACCCCACCCATTTCCCCTGTCCTGCCCTTTCCCACCTCCCACAAACCCCAAAATTCAGCATTTCATCCGTGCCTCAGTTTCCCTTTTCTTACATCCCCCCAAACCCAAGTTCACCATCTCACCCCTGCCTCACTTTCACTTTTCCTGCCCCTTTCCCACCTCCCCCAAACCCCAAAATTCACCATCCCACCCCTGCCTCATTTTCCCTTTTCCTGATCCTTTTCCTGCATCCCCCAAACCCCAAAATTTAGTGTCTCACCCCTGCCTCAGTTTCTCTTTCCCTGATTTCCCTTTTCCTGCATCCCCCAAACCCCAAAGTTCAGCATCCCACCCCTGCCTCAGTTTCCCTTTCCCTGACCCCCAAACCTCCCCATCCCACCCCTCCCTCAGTTTCCCTTTTCCTGATCCCCCAAACCCAAGTTCAGCATCTCACCCCTGCCTCAGTTTCCTTTTTCCTGCCCTTTTCCCACCTCCCACAAACGCCAAACCTCTCTATCCCACCCCTGCTCAGTTTCCCTTTTCCTGACCCCCCAAACCCCAAAATTCAGCGTTTTATCCCTGCCTCAGTTTCCCTTTCCCTGACCCCCCAAACCCCAAAATTCAGCGTTTTATCCCTGCCTCAGTTTCCCTTTCCCTGACCCCCAAACCCCCCAAAACTCAGCGTTTTATCCCTGCCTCCAGTTTCCCTTTCCCTGATCCCCCAAACCTCCCCATCCCACCCCCTGCCTCAGTTTCCCTTTTCCTGCATCCCCCAACCCCCCAAAATTCAGCATTTTATCCCTGCCTCAGTTTCTCTTTTTCCCTGTATCCCCCAAACCCCCAAAATTCAGCGTTTTATCCCTGCCTCAGTTTCTCTTTTCCTGTATCCCCCAACCCCCAAAAATTCAGCGTTTTATCCCTGCCTCAGTTTCCCTTTTCCTGTATCCCCAAACCCCCAAAAGATTCAGCATTTTATCCTGCCTCGGTTTCCCTTTTTCCTGTATCCCCCAAACCCCCCCAAAATTCAGCGTTTTATCCCTGCCTCAGTTTCCCTTTCCCTGACCCCCAAACCCCCAAATTCAGCGTTTAATCCCTGCCCTCAGTTTCCCTTTTTCACTGTGTCCCCCAAACCCCCAGGGATTCAGCGTTTTTATCCCTGCCTCAGTTTCCCTTTCCCTGACCCCCAAACCTCCCCCATCCCACCCGCCTCCGCCCCCTTCCCGTCCATCCCCCTCCCACACCCCCCAAAACTCACCGTCGCGGCCCTGCCCTGCCCACCAGACCTGAAGGTGCAGCGGCTGCTGCTGTCGCTGCTGTGCGACCCGGACCTGGCCAGGGTGACGCTGCATGGAGCACGCGCTGCGGGCGCGGCACCCGCAGCCGCTACAGCGCGGGCTGGGACGTAAGCTGCTCTGGCTGCCCGCGTCCTACTACCCTCCGCCCTGGTGGACCAGGGCTGGCGCTCACATGCTGCGCCCGGCCGGCCAGGCGATCCCCTGAGAGCCCGGACCCAGAGCAAACGGACCCAAATAAGCAACCCAGAGAATGAACACCCCGAACTGTGGCTCGTCTTTAATGGTGGAAATGGGATCACCGGGGACACTGGGGAGTGACACCACACAGACCCCCGTGGACGTGGGACCTGCCTCATCCTGCGCGGCCGAGCCCAGAGAGCGTCCCACTAGAGCCCAAACTCAAAAAACAGACCCAAATAAACAACCCAGAGAGGGGAATGAACACCCTGAACTGCGGCTCAGATCTTGTGGTGGGGTGGGGCTTGAGGGACACTGGGGTGGCACTTGAGGACTGATGGAGCTGGGCCTGGCCCTCATCCTGCCCAGAGTGTGTGCACTGAGAGCCCCGGACCCAAATAAGCCCCCAGACCCAAATAAACAACCCAGAAAGGGGGAATGAACACCCGAACTGGCTCATCTCTTGTCATGAGGTGGAAATGGGATTTAGGGGACACTGAGATGGCACTTGCCAGGGAGACTGCAGTGGGCCTGGGCCTGGCCCTCATCCTGCCCGGCCGGCCCATTGGCGTCTCCTGAGACCCCCAAACTCAAAAACAGACCCAAAATAAACACCCAAGATTTGGGGAATGAACACCCGAACTTGGCTGCGTCCTGGATTGTGGTGGGGTGGGGTTTGGGGACACTGAGGTGGCACCTGGGGACTCATGGAGCTGGGTCCAGAGCATCCCCTGAGGCTCCTGGACCCAAAAAAACAGGCCAAAATAAACCCCCAGACCCAAAATAAACCCCCAGACCCAAAATAAACACACCAGGGGTGGGGAATGAACACCCGAGACTGGCTCGTCCCTCGAATGCGTGGTGGGAGGTGGGATTTAGACACTGAGGGTGACACACAGACCCCATGGACATGTCCCTGGCCCTCATCCCTGCCCAAGAGTGTGCACTGAGAGCCCCAGACCCAAATTAAACCCCCAGACCCAAAATAAACCCCCAGGGGTGGGGAATGAACACCCGAACTGCGCCTGTCCTCTAGATACCGAGGAGTGCATTGATGGGAACAGGATTTGCCAGACATTGGGATGGCATGCTGATGATTCCCAAGACGCCTGAGGTGACGCCTCCACAGCAGAGCCAGCAGGACCCGGCCCCTGGCACCACAGAGGTCCAGAGGGAGGCACAGAGGACCCAAAACTCAGGATGGGCTGACCATCAAGACCCCCAGACCCATTAGAGACCCCCCAGACCCCACGAGGGTTCCTGTCCCACCCACCAGGGACCCCCACCCCAAGCAGCGCTCCAGGGACACCCCAAACACAGACCCTCAGAGGGACCCCCCAAACCCATCAGACACCCCCCAACACAGGGGACCCCCAATCTCGCTTCGGCTCTCACGAGCTTCTCCCTCTTTGTGTGCCACCCAGGGCGCGACCCCCGCAGGAGGTGCTACATGACCTCGTGGCCGCTGCGGGTCCACATGAGGCAGCAGGGAGAGGAGGACAGCGCCCAGGCTCTGGGGGGACAGGGACAGGGGTCAGGGACACTTTTGTCAGGGACTGCTGACAGGGGTCAGGAGACAATGGGGGGTCAGGGACACACACTTTGAGGGGACAGGAGGACCCGCACAGACAGAGGACGAGTTTTGACCCACAGATCAGAAAGGAACATTTTTTAGGTGTCAGGGACGGAAGGGCTAGCAGGACACTGAGTCCAGATCTGGGGATTCAGTGACCATTGGGGAGAACAATACGTAACCC
>JAPFBE010000099.1:117288-155058 GCA_034336665.1 Luscinia megarhynchos | reverse complement strand
GCCCGGAGACGGCGGCAACGCTTCTGTACACCGCGCGCAGCGCGCGCGCGGTGAAGGAAACCCGCAGCCCCGCCGCCGCCCCGGCCGCGCCGCCAAGCCCCCGCTCGCGTAACGGGCCTGTGACCCGCGCGGAAGCCGAGGCCCGCGCGACCGGCGGGCCCCCCCCCGGAAGAGCGCGCGCGCTTCGCCCCCCGCCCTCGCCGCTGGCGGCGCGCGGCCCTGCTCGCTGCAATTCCCGGACTCCGCGTATCTACACACTGGGGCAGAAGTCATCTTTAGCCACCCTTTTACGGGTGTCCAGCGGACCACGAGGAGGTGCGGACTTCCTCGCAACCAGGCCCAGTCAGTAACTAGCCCACTTAGGGCTGCCCTTAAGAGAGTCATAGTTACTCCGCTTCGCTTACCCGCTTCATTGAATTTCTTCACTTTGACATTCAGGAGCACTGGGCAGAAATCACATCGCAGGCCAACACCGCTCGGCCTTTCAGACGCTGCTTTGTTTTAATTAAACAGTCGGATTCCCCTGGTCCGCACTCAGCTCTTGCCGCTGCGCCGCCGAGGCGCGCCGCCCGGGGACTGACCCGCTTCGCGCGACGGTCAGCCGGCGCTGCCGGCTTCGCTGGCGAAACGCGCCGACGCGGCTGCTGACGCGCCAGCTGCGCCGCGTTCGCGGTCGCTGCCGCCAGCGGCGACGACGACGACGACCATCGGCGGCGAGCACTGCCGCCGGGCCGCTTCGTAGTGCGGCTGGCCGCGGGCGGCGGGGGCGGGCGGAGGAGGGGCGAAGCGGCTGCCCGCCGCGATAGCTGCGATCCACGGAAGGGCCCGGCGCTCAGAGTGCCGCCGCTGCATAGCCGCTTCGCCGCTGCTGAAAGCGCGCGCGCTACAAGGCTGGGCGCCAAGGCCATTCAGCGCCACAAGGCGCGCTTCAGCTCGCCAAGGCCTTCCAGCCCGACCGGACCTCCAGCCCTTAGAGCCAATCCTTATCCCGGTTACGGATCCGGCTTTGCCGACTTCCTTACCTACATTGTTCCAACATGCCAGAGGCTGCTCACCTTTGGAGACCTGCTGCGATATGCGGGTATCGCTCCGCGCTGAAGACTTACACCCTCTCCCCGATTTTCACGGGCCAGCGATAGCTCACCGACGCCGCCGGAACCGCGACGCCTCAAGGCGCGGGCCCCTCTCGGGCGTAACTCCATTCCAGGGCGCTCCGGCCCTTTCACAAAGAAAAAGAGAACTCGCCCCGCCAAGCCCGATCGGGTTGCGCCACCGCACTGGGCGCCAAGGTGCAAGCCTCGCCACTCGGATTCGACTCGAACCCGACTCCCTTCGATCGCTTCAGGGGCAACGGAGGCCAATGCCCGCCCTTCGAACGGCGCTCGCCTATCGCTTAGGACCGACTGACCCATGTTCAACTGCTGTTCACATGGAACCCTGCTCCACTTCGCGCCTTCAAAGCCTCGCTTGGAATATTTGCTACTACCACCAAGATCTGCACCCTGCGCGTTCCACCCGGCCCGCTTCCCAGGCTTCCAGGTGGCTCACCGCAGCGGCTCCTCTACTCGTCGCGGCCTAGCTCGCGGCTTTTTTTTTTGCAGCTCGCCGCCGACGGCCGGTATGGGGCCCCGACGCCCAGCGCCATCCATTTTAGCGGCTAGTTGATTCGGCAGGTGAGCTGTTACACACTCCTTAGCGGATTCCACTTCCATGGCCACCGCGCAAGGTCTCAGATCAACCAACACCTTTTTCTGCCTCCTGATGAGCCGCCGCCAGCCGGGCGCCTTTTAACCCGGGCTGCTCGGGTTCATCCCGCAGCCAGTTCTGCTTACCAAAGAGCGGCCCACTGCGCGCGCGATTCCACGGCGCTGCTCCAACGCCAGCAGCCGCTTACCCATTGGAAAGTTTGAGAATAGGTTGAGATCAAGCTTTCGCCCCAAGACCTCTAATCATTCGCTTTACCGTAAACTGCCCATTGCCGAGCGCCAGCTATCCTGAGGGAAACTTCTCGAGGACCAGCTACTAGATGGTTCGATTAGTCTTTTCGCTCTCTGGACTCGGCCGGACGACCGCATTTGCATCGCCAGACCGATCGCTACGGACCTCCACCAGAGTTTCCTCTGGCTTCGCTTCTGCCCAGGCATAGTTCGCCTACCTGGCAGCGCTGTGCGCTACACGCCCATCTTCCCGCCCTCCGCTGACGGGGAGCGCGGGCGAGATCGGCCGTAGGGCGCGCTCGGGCGACGCTACGCCTGATCCCACTCCTCGCCGGGCGGATCGCCGCTCACTCTTCATTGGCGCCGCTGGCTTCCGCGACGCGCCTCGGATCAGCGCGACGCAGCTAGACTCCTTGGTCCGTGGTTTCAAGATCGCCGGTGTGGTAGCCGACATCGCCAGCTGACCTCCTGGCGCCGTGAGGCGCTGCCCGACCGGGTTCGCCCGCGCAAGGGCGCCAGCAGCGTCGAGTGCACTCGAGGACAGTCCGCCTCTGCTGATAGCGGCGCCGCCGGCGAGAGTCCGCCCCGCACTTTCGCTGGCCAACGCCAAGCGCTATGCGGGACTCCCTGCCGCTCGGTGAAGCGAGGGTCGCTGCTGGCCCCTCTGCCACGGCGCCACCACGGGGAGGAGGCGCTGCGCGGCTGCCCCTCGCCCCGATTCGGGCGAGACCCAAGCGTTCGGCTTTAACACGCCGCTGCCGCCGCCACAAGGCTGGCTGGCGGGCGCCAAGCCACCTGCTCGCCGGAGGCCTTCCCAGCCGGACCCGAGTCGGGTCGGCGCGGGCGCACCAGCCGCTGAGGAAATGCGCCTCGCCAGGCCGCTGCCGCCGGAAGCGGTAAGCGGTCCTCGCTGCCCGCCTCCTCAAGCCCGCCTCTCGGCGCGCTCCGGGGACGGAGGGAGGCGGAGGCTAGATCCGCCATCGCACCTCAAGGCCGCCGACCGCTGACTCCGCCGGGTTGAACTCCTCCAGCGACTCGCGCTGGCACCTCGTCTACTTTTAACGTTTCACGCCTCTTGAACTCTCTTCAAAGTTCTTTTCAACTTTCTTTACGGTACTTGTTGGCTATCGGTCTCGCGCCGGGTATTTAGCCTTAGATGGAGTTTACCACCTTTCGCCGGCCATTGCATTCCTAAGCTAACCCCGACTTCCAGAAGCCCGGCCCGCGCCGCCGCTTACCGCCTCACACCGGCCCGCTGGCTGCGGCCTCGATCACAAGGACTTGTCCCCCGAGACGCTGATGCTTTAATGCACGCCACGTCTCAGCGCCCACCGCTGGGCGGGATTCGCGCTGGGCTTTTTCCCCTCTTCGCCAGCTGCTACTGAGGGAATCCTCGTTAGTTTCTTTCCTCCGCTGACTAATATGCTTAAATTCAGCGGGTCGCCATCGCCTGATCTGGAGGTCGCGAAGCCCAGAGCCGCTGCGGCGCCGCCAGCCGCCGCCGCCTCGCTGGGCGGAAGCCGGCCGGCCGGGCCGGATCGGACGCGACGCTGCGCGTCGCTACCGCCAGCTTCCTCTCTCTCTCTCCAATGCCCTCCTCCTCCTTCAACCGAACTCATACCAAGGCCACCAGAGGAGTGCGGGAGACAACGGAGCGGAGCGCAGCGAGGGGACGAGAGAGAGACCGCTGACACCGAGACTCCCAGCCCGGAGACGAACCTAAACAGGCATCGCGGGCAGACGGCCCTGACCGGTGAACCGACCGGGACGACGTATCGACTCTGACGCAGGAGGAGGGGAGGGCGCCGACAACGAGGAGCGGGTCAGCGCCTGCCCCCGGGCGCCAAGGCCTCGGGCGCTACAAGCGTAGCGACGGCATCGGTGACCGGGCCAGCGGCACTCCACCTCGGCAGACAGCCGCCTGCCGCGCCTGGCGAGGCCCGCGTAGGCCCGCTTCGCCTCGCCTTCTTCGCCTTCGCCGCCAGACTGCACGCTGATCGCCTCCGGACGCCGTCTCTTCTACTTCGCCTGCTCGCCACAAGACGCGCGCCCTCGCGGCAAGTAAGCACGAAGCCCACCAGCTGCTCGTTTCGAGCCGGGAGCCGCGAGCGCGAAGCCTCGCCTTGACTGGCGGTTCTTGCGCCGGGCGACGATCTTTAGACGACGGTTGCCGCCTTCGGGCCAAGCGCCGACGGACTCGCGAAAGTTACTCCAGCCGCGCTGCCGGAGAGCGACGGCGATTGATCGTCGCCGACGCTCAGATATGTAGCCCCCGGAGGAACCCGGGCCGCAAGGCGCTCGGCGTCGATGATCACGTGTCCTGCACCACATTACTTTCGTAGCCAGCAGGCGTTTCTTCATCGACGCGACGAGCCGAAGTGATCCACCGCTAAGAGTTGTCTGGCAAGCACCACTCCGACTGGGCGCGGAGGCCGGGACCGCCTACGCGCTTCAGCCGGGCGGCCCCCTTGGCTGTCTCGACCGCATTTGTGAAAGCACACAGGCGTCAATTCCAAACGGAGGAGAGCACAGGAGGGGAAACACCTTACGCCCTGCGCGCCGTCTCTAGCGGCGTCACGCTTCGACCGCGCGCCAGCGGGGAGACGCCCGCAAGGCCCTTTTGGTTTTCTGCGAGGCGCTCCAGGGCGCTCGGCTCGCCCGCCTTCTGCATCGAGAGGTTGGCGCTCAGCTGCCAACGCGACCGGACCGCGACTGGCATCGCCTCTCGCTGACGGGCGCCCGCACGACTCGCCACGGACCTCGGTCATTTGCTTTCGCCGCGCGCGCCGACGCCGCCGCCCTCGCCACGCTGCCGCTTTCGCCGGTCGGCGACTGCCGCCGCAGGTCGCGCTGCCATGCTGGAAGCGCTGCCGCCCCTTGTTTCCCCAGCTGCCTCTTACGGACGCTTCGCTGGAACGCCGCCGGCGACCGCCACTCTTTCCGCCGGCGCGCAGCTCCTGCGCTGGACCGCCGGGCCGCTGAGCCCGCGGCAGCCACTGCGCGCTGGAGGCGGGACGCCTACCGACGACCTCGGGAAGCCGGCGCCGCTGAAAAGCCGGAGGCCTGCCGCCGCGCGAGACTTCCACCGCCGCCGCCGCTGCCGCTTCGCCAGCAATCTTGGCGCCGCATCGCCGCCAGGCGGCAGGCGTGCATCGGCGCCAGCGCCGTAATCGCCTGCCTCTCGCTTCCGCCGGGACCGGCGCGCGTGGAGCGCCTCCGCCGCCGCCCCGCGACGCCTTTTAACCTTTGCGGCCGCACGCCGCCGGGAAAGGAAGAGCGACGAAGCGACGGCGGGCCCGCCGGACGGCCAGCGCGGGCTTTCGGGACACTCGACCTCGCGGGCGACGCCAGCCACACTCGGTGACAATGCTGCGGTTTCGCCGGGCCTCCGCCGACGAGGGAGACTGCCGAAGCGCCAGCTCGGCACGCATCGCACGGCACGCACGGCACGGCACGGGCATCGAGAGGGCCGCCGAGACAGGAGGGATGGTGCCGGCGGCACGGGCGGAGCCGCTGCCGACGCCTCTTCGGCACAAGGTACGCTGAGGCAGAGGCGCTGCAGCGTTCGACGCCGCCGGGCGCTGGCGCCGCTTGTGGCGTTACGCTGGGCGGCGGCCGAGAGGGCGAGAGCGTGGCGAAGCTCCCCGGGCGCCGGCCAATTTCCGCGGCCGGATCGGAGGGGCTGAGGCACGCCAGCAGCCGGGCCAGGCCCGTGTCGAGGCGAAGCGGTCGGCCCCGCTGCCGACTCCCCGGTTCGTTCGATGCCGCGCGGTCTTCTCCGCCGGTGACCGCCGCAGAGAGAGCAGGGCGCTCCCCGCAAGGCATCGCGTTGCTCTCGCCCGCGGACGCCGGTAATCGACAGCGAAAGAGGGAGAGCGCGTCGCGGGCCGCGACGCCACCGCTGATCGGTGCGGGCGGGAGCTGTCCTCACCTCGCTGGATGGCGCCAAGCGCCGCTGGCCGCCTGGCACCGCTGTACGCCGCCGCCGCCGCGGGCCGCTGCCGGCGCTGCGCCGCAGCTCGCCGAAAGCCTTTAAACTCCTCGCTCGCCCGCGTCTCTTCTCCTTACCGGTTCTAACGCGCGCGGTAGACGACGCCGAGGGGAAAAGCCGGGCGGGCATGGGACGGGTCGCCGAGGCGCTGAGCGCTAGGTACCTGACCTTGCGAGGGAAACGACTCGCATGGCTCGCTGGTGCTCTCGCTGCCACCTTTCGAGCGCCCGCTGGCGAGGCGCCAGCCTCGACTGTCCGCGCCACCGCCAGCGTCGCTCGCCTGGGCCCGGGTTTCTCAGTAGGCGGGCGCTTGGCGCCTCGAGAGGACGCCGTTTTCGCCTGGGCCGCTTCGGCTGCGCTGCTGGGACGCTGCCCGGCCGCTGAACTCGCTTTCACGCCATCGCCGAAAAGCGGAGGGCGTGATGCTTCGGGCGCACCGGGCGTTTCGGGCGGCGCCTGCCGCTGGTGGCGAAAGGCTTTCGGAGGTCGCTCCGCCGCTCTTCGCCTGCGGGCGACGGGGACTCGACAGCGGACCGACACGCTGCGGGAAGAAGATATGCTCCGGCGCCGCCGCCAGCCCGCCGCTTTCCGCGGGCGCCTCCGTCGCGACGCTGCTGCCTAGCATCGGGTCGGGCCTCGCGCCAAGACGGTGGGCGGGCGCTGCTGGCAAAGGCCGGGCGGCTCGCTGCCGCAGCTTTTCCCCCCGCGGGAGAGATAGCCGCTTCGCGCGCTCCGCCTTCTCTCTCTCTCGCTTCTGCTGCTGCGGCGCCGGGCGCCGGGCATGCGTGCCCTCCCTCCCTCCGCGCGAGAGGGGAGCCGCCGGCGGCGACCGGAAAACGGACGCGGCATGGCAGGCCGGCACCGGTAATGATCCTTCCGCAGGTTCACTCCACGGAAACCTTTTGTTACGACTTTTACTTCTAGATAGTCAAGTTCGACCGCTCTCTCGGACGCCCGGCAGGGCCGCGGGTCGACCGCCGTCACATCCGGTGAGACCTCACTTCAAAACCATCCAATCGGTAGTAGCGACGGGCGGTGTAAAAGAAAGGGCAGGGACTTAATCAACGCTGAAGCTTATGACCCGCGACTTACTGGGAATTTCGCTCACGGGAAGCACTGCACTCCCCGATCCCCATCACGTATCGGGTTCAACTCGGAAGCACAGCGCTTCGCCGGGCGGAGGGTAGGCACAAGCTGAGCCAGTCAGTGTAGCCGCGGCGGCTCGACACAGGGCATCACAGACCTGTTATTGCTCAATTCGCGGTGGCTGAACGCCACTTTTGTCCCTCTTCTAAGAAGTTGGACGCCGACCGCCGGTCGCGCAGTAACTGCCAGGCATGCCAGAGTCTCGCTTCGCTATCGGAATTAACCAGACAAATCGCCTCCACCAACTAAGAACGCTATGCACCACCACCCACGGAATCGAGAAAGAGCTCTCAATCTGTCAATCCTGTCCGTGGTCCGGGCCGGGTGAGGTTTCCGTGTTGAGTCAACTAAGCCGCAGGCTCCACTCTGGTGGTGCCCTTCCACACCCTTTAAGTTTCAGCTTTGCAACCATACCCCCGAACCCAAAGACTTGCTTCGAGCTGCCCCGGGCGGGTCAGTGGGAATAACGCCGCCGATCGCCAGTCGGCATCGCTTATGGTCGGAACTACGACGTATCTGATCGCCTTCGAACCTCCCGACTTTCGCTCTTGATTAATGAAAACATTCTGGCAAATGCTGCTTCTAGGCCGCCTTTGGCGCCGTCCAAGAATTTCACCTCTAGCTGCACAATACGTAATGCCCCCGCCGCCCTCTTAATCATGGCCCTGCTTCCGGAACCAACAAAATAGAACCGAGTCCTATTCCATTATTCCTAGCTGCAGCATGCCGGCGGCCGGCCTGCTTTGAACACTCTAATTTTCTCAAAGTAAACGCCTGGCCCCGCTGACACTCAGCTAAGAGCATCGAGGGGGCGCCGAGAGGCAGGGCTGGGACAGGCGGTGGTTACTACGAGCGACCGCCAGCTCGATCCCAAGATCCAACTACGAGCTTTTAACTGCAGCAACTTTAAGATACGCTTATTGGAGCTGGAATTACCGCTGCTGCTGGCACCAGACTTGCCTCCAATGGATCCCTCGCCATGGATTTACGGCGTTTTATTCCAATTACAGGCCTCGAAAGAGTCCTGTATTGTTATTTTTCGTCACCACCTCCCCGGGTCGGGAGTGGGTAATTTGGCGCTGCCTCGCTGCCTTCCTTTGGATGTGGTAGCCGCTTTCAGGCTCCTCCCCGAATCGTAACCCTGATTCCCTCACACCCCGTGGTCACCATGGTAGGCACAGACAGTACCATCAAAGTTGATAGGGCAGATTCATCGGTCAGCGCCGCCGCTGGTGGCGCAGCGATCGGCTCGAGGTTATCTAGAGTCACCAGTTGCCGGCGGGCCCGGGTTGGTTTTGGTCTGATAAATGCACGCCCCCGGAGGTCGGGCGCCGCCGGCATGTATTAGCTCTAGAATTACCACAGTTATCCAAGGAGCGTGGAGAGGAGCCACCAAAGGAACCCATAACTGATTTAATCGAGCCATTCGCAAAGTTTCCATCTGTACCGCTGTGTGTACTTTAGACATGCATGGCTGCTTTGAGACAAGCATATGCTACTGGCAGGATCAACCAGGTAGTCGCCATTACCCGGGCGAGCGCCAGGGGCGGGCGCTTCAGCGAGCCCCGATCCCCGCCTCGCGAAAGCCTCTGCCAACCCCGGACCGCTCTTTCTCTCTCTCTTCGCCTTCTCGGTCACGCCTCACCGGGCGGGGCGTATGGCGGCGGCGGCCGGGCGACATCGCTGCGAGCTCGGGCGGCGCTTTGGGCGGGAACGGCGCTTACTCGCTGAGCGAGCCCTCTACCTCCGCCGGGCGGCGGGAGGCGGAGACGCCGGCGACACGGCCGACTCGGGCGGCCGCCCTTCCCGCCACGCCGCTGGCAAGGAGCCGGACCGCTAGCGCAGCTTCTTTCTCGCCTCGACAACGCTGCCTTTTTCTTTCGCCTCCTTCCCCGCTTTTTCGCCTCTTCGCTTCTGTTTCTCGGGCCCGCGCGCTTCGAGACTCGCGCTCGTCTCCGACAGTCACGGCGCTGGCGGCGCTACCGACGGGGCTCGGCTGGGGCTGACCCGCTTCGAGGCCGCCCGCAGCACCGGACGCAGCTAGGAGGAGACAGCGACCGACGTAGGCGGGCGCTGCCCGACACCTGAGGCCCCGGAGGCCGGGCGCTCGCTTGTAGCAGGCGGCGGCGCGAATTAAGCGAGGCTGGTGCTGTAGGCAGCGCTGAACGGGCTCTTTTCCGTCCGTGCCCCATCGGTTCTCATCCCCTTTCTCTTTCTCTCCGCCTTCCCTCGGGGACCGCCTTCTCTCTCGCTCGAAGCTCGAAGCCGCGACCGCCGCTCGAAGCGCTGCTCACGTCGGCACACCCCTAACGGGCGATACTGCACCGGCCGCACCGCACTCCGCTAGCTTCCAAGGGACACCTGAGGACTGGCGGGCCACGCCGCCGTCACTACTGCGCCCGGATCGGTAAAGACGCTCCTCCCCAAAGCAGCGGGAGGAGCTTACACCTGCCTCGACGGGCGGGTGGCCGGGATCGGAAAGGAGACCGCCTCTGCTCGAGAAGCGGGCACGCCGAGGTTTCCCCCATGACAGAGAGAAGCCCCGGGGAGAGGTGCCCGCCAGCCGAGGGCCCTTCCGACGCCACCCCGAGGAACCACCTCATCGACGCTGAGACAAAGGCCCCGCGCCACGCTTTCCCGGGGACAACAGAAAACCGGAAAAAGAGGAAAAAAGACAAAAGCACACTACGCTGTCGACCACCCGTGCTAGCCACGGGGTCACGGGCTCAGGCGGGGGGTCGGGGGCGGGGCGAGACTCGAGACTCAACTCCCCCTAAAACTCCCCCATCCGCCGACGGTATCTCGAGCTCGGGCTGGGACTGGAGGCGGGGGCGAGACTCTCGAGACTCAACTCCCCCAAAACCCCATCCGGCCTCGGCACGGGATTCTCTCGGTCTCTCTCGCCAGCACACAGCGCCTCTCGGGCTCGCTTCGTGGCCCGCTGCATCTTTCGCTGCCAGCTGCTGCTGCTGCCGCCGCTTAAGGCCGCGTGGAGAAAAGAAGGGAAAAGGCCGGGCGGCTCCCCACACTCCGCCACGC
Source organism: Luscinia megarhynchos (assembly GCA_034336665.1). NCBI lineage: Eukaryota > Metazoa > Chordata > Aves > Passeriformes > Muscicapidae > Luscinia > Luscinia megarhynchos. The sequence continues at coordinate 144,945 of JAPFBE010000099.1, read as the reverse complement.
CTGAAAAAGCAGAGCCGCTCGCAACTCCAGCCCGCCGGCAGCCACCGCGAGCCGGGCAGCAGGCCAGACCCCACACGCCGCTCGCCACGGTGGCTCGGATCGCACTAGCCGAGGAGGGAGATGGGGCGAGGCGCCGCCGCCGCCCCCACATCGCCGGGCTTTCTCGCTTCTGTCGCTGCCCGCTCGCTCTCACGGGCGAGCCGCCACCGCCGGCCGCCACCGCTAAATGAACACTCCGCCCGCTACGCTGGTCCCCGGGCTTAGGGCCGAGGAAGGGGGAACCATGCTTTCAACGCAGGCACGGCGGGAAGGGGTGCCGCCAACCCCGCCGGCAAACTCCACGGGCGACTCCGCCACCGAAAGCCCCCCACCTTGGGCGAAGCCGAGGCGAGGCCGATGCCTCCACCGCACGCTCGCCAACCTCTTTCCCAGGCGGACGCCTTCTGGGCAAGACGGGTCGGAGCGGGAACGAGGCCGAAGCAGTCGTGTTCTCGGGGAGCTTCGGGAAGGGCCGGGAACTTACCACTGGCAGGCTCAACGCAACCCCGCCGGGCCCAGCCCCGCCGCCGGGTAAAGCGACCGACCGCAGCCGGCGAACGCCGCACCCGCCAGAAGCGGCCGCCCTCGCTTAAGGCCGGGCGAAAGGACGAGGGCGCCGCCCGCCCGCCACTCGCCGCCGGAGGAGCGCAGCGGGCACTGCCTCTTCGCTAAACCGGCAGCAGCCGGCCGGAGCTGGGACACGCCGCTGCGTTGTGATCTCGCCTGGTCTCTCGCTCTCTCGCTCTGGGCCGGGCCGGGAGACCCGCACTGGCCGCAGCAGCGCTAGCTGGGACACGCACGCTGCTGGGCCGGGCCGCACGCCTGCCGGGAGCAGCGCATCGCCGTTGCCGAGCTGCTGGATGCATCGCTGTCGCCTCGCCTCGCCTACCTGGCTCTGGGCCGGGAGCACAGCACGCGACGCTTCGCTGTAAACCGCAGCAGCCGGGCCGATGGACACGCCGCTGCTTCGCTTCTCGCCTTCGGCCCCTCACCACCTGGCCTGGGCCGGGAGCACAGCTCGCGACGCTCGCTGCGAAACCGCAGCAGCCGGGCCGAGCTGACACGCCGCCGTGCCGCCTCGCTTTCTGGCCTCACCACCTGGCTCGGGCCGGGGAGCACAGCTCGCGACGCCGCCGCTGAAACCGCAGCAGCCGGCCGAGGCTGACACGCCGCTGCTTCGCTTCGCCTTCGGCTCCCCGCCACCTGGCTCTGGGCCGAGCACAGCTCGCGATCGCCCGCTGGCCGCAGCAGCCGGGCCGAGTGGACACGCCAGCTGCTTCGCCTCCGCTTCGGGTCTCCCCCGCCTGCCTGCCCGGCCGGGAGCAGCTCGCCTCGCTTCCACCTGTCCTAGTACACTGGGTGGTACGGGAATGCCGGACAAAGCCCCGAGAGTCCTTGCCGTGCATTGGCGGTACGGCTCCTGAGCCGCACGACCGCCTGCCGCCAGCCTTCTTCCGGCCCCACGACAGGCACCGCGACAGCTTCCGCGGGAGACGGCCCGTAACCTCGCCTCCCATAATACGGACAAGCGGGCCCAGGCGGCCGACGCAGCACAAGAGAACGTAGCCTAGGTGACCGGGTGGCGTAGCGGAGCACGCCGCTTCCTACGATGAGGCAGCCGGAGGCAGCCGAAAACAGCTGCACTCTTAGCGCGACTTTCAGACACCAGGCCTACCCAGCCAGCGGGTAGACCTGGTGTCCGCCGCATTCCCGCTTAAGGGGTAGACCTGGTGTCCGCCGGCATTCCCCGCGATTAAGGGTAGACCTGGTGTCCGCCCTGCATTCGCGATTAAGGGGTAGACCTGGTGTCCGGCCGGCATTCCCGCTTAAGGGGTAGACCTGGTGTCCGCCTGCATTCCCGCTTTAAGGGTAGACCTGGTGTCCGCCTGCATTCCCGCTTAAGGGTAGACCTGGTGTCCGCCTGCATTCCCGCTTAAGGGTAGACCTGGTGTCCGCCGGCATTCCCGCTTTAAGGTAGACCTGGTGTCCGCCTGCATTCCCGCTTAAGGGGTAGACCTGGTGTCCGGCCGCATTCGCCATTAAGGGGTAGACCTGGTGTCCGCTTCGCATTCCCGCTTAAGGGTAGACCTGGTGTCCGCCTGCATTCTGCCATTAAGGGGTAGACCTGGTGTCCGCCTGCATTCCCGCTTAAGGGGTAGACCTGGTGTCCGCCGGCATTCCCGCTTAAGGGGTAGACCTGGTGTCCGCCGGCATTCCCGCTTAAGGGTAGACCTGGTGTCCGCCGGCATTCGCCATTAAGGGTAGACCTGGTGTCCGCCTGCATTCCCGCTTTAAGGGTAGACCTGGTGTCCGCCTGCATTCCCCGCTTAAGGGGTAGACTCTGGTGTCCGCCGGCATTCCCGCGATTAAGGGGTAGACCTGGTGTCCGCCGGCATTCCCGCTTAAGGGTAGACCTGGTGTCCGCCGGCATTCCCGCTTTAAGGGTAGACCTGGTGTCCGGGCCGGCATTCGCCGCTTAAGGGTAGACCTGGTGTCCGCCGCATTCCCGCTTTAAGGGTAGACCTGGTGTCCGGCCGGCATTCCCTGCTTAAGGGGTAGACCTGGTGTCCGCCTGCATTCCCGCTTAAGGGGTAGACCTGGTGTCCGCCGGCATTCCCGCTTTAAGGGGTAGACCTGGTGTCCGCCGGCATTCCCGCTTAAGGGGTAGACCTGGTGTCCGCCTGCATTCCCCGCTTAAGGGTAGACCTGGTGTCCGCCGGCATTCCCGCTTAAGGGGTAGACCTGGTGTCCGCCTGCATTCTCGCTTAAGGGGTAGACCTGGTGTCCGCCTGCATTCCCGCTTAAGGGTAGACCTGGTGTCCGCCTGCATTCCCCGCTTTAAGGGGTAGACCTGGTGTCCGCCTGCATTCCCGCTTTAAGGGTAGACCTGGTGTCCGCCTGCATTCGCGCTTTAAGGGGTAGACCTGGTGTCCGCCTGCATTCCCGCTTAAGGGTAGACCTGGTGTCCGCCGGCATTCCCGCTTAAGGGTAGACCTGGTGTCCGCCTGCATTCCCGCGATTAAGGGTAGACCTGGTGTCCGCCTCTGCATTCCCGCTTAAGGGGTAGACCTGGTGTCCGCCTGCATTCGCGATTAAGGGGTAGACCTGGTGTCCGCCGGCATTCCCGCTTAAGGGTAGACCCTGGTGTCCGCCGGCATTCGCGATTAAGGGGTAGACCTGGTGTCCGCCGGCATTCCCGCTTAAGGGGTAGACCTGGTGTCCGCCTGCATTCGCGATTAAGGGGTAGACCTGGTGTCCGCCGGCATTCCCGCTTAAGGGTAGACCTGGTGTCCGCCGGCATTCGCGACTATGGGTAGACCTGGTGTCCGCCTGCATTCGCGCTTAAGGGGTAGACCTGGTGTCCGCCGGCATTCCCGCGCTTTAAGGGTAGACCTGGTGTCCGCCGGCATTCCCGCTCATAGGGTGGACCTGGGCGCCAGGTCTACTCTCGCTGGCGGCGCTGAAGGTCCGACCGGCTAGCGGGCAAGAGGTCTACCCCGCCGGCGGGCGCTGAAAGGCCGTAGACCTGGGCTGCCGGGCACGGCATTCCGCGGGCTGGGCTGAAAGGCTGAGACCAGGGCGTAGCGGCAACAGGTCTACCCTGCGCTGGGCGCTGATAGGTCGAGACCGCTAGCGGCAATAGGTTCACCTCGCGGGCGCCGAAATACGTCGGTGACCGCTAGCGGCAACAGGTCTACCCTCGGCGGGCGCTGAAGGCCGTGACCGCTGCTGCACAGGTCTGGCCTGCTGGGCGGCGCTGAAGGCTAAGACCGCTAGCGGCAACTAGGTCTACCCCGCGGCGCGCTGAAAGGTCGAGACCGGCTAGCTGCAACAGGTCTACTCCCTCGGGCGGGCGCCGAAAGGTCGGTGACCGCTAGCGGCAACAGGTCTACCGCTGGGCGGGCGCTGAAGGCCGGCGACCGCTAGCGGCAACAGGTCTACCCCGCGGCGGGCGCTGAAGGCTCGAGACCGCTAGCGGCAACAGGTCTACCCTCGCGGCGGGGCGCGAAGGTCGGCGACCGGCTAGCGGCAACAGGTCTACTCGCGGGCGGCGCTGAAAGGCCAAGACCGCTAGCGGCAACAGGTCTATCCCCGCTGGGCGGGCGCTGAAGGCCGAGACCGCTAGCGGCAACAGGTCTACCCCCGCTGGGCGGCGCTGAAGGGTCGCGACCGCTAGCGGCAACAGGTCTACTCCGCGGCGGGCGCTGAAGGCCGAGACCGCTAGCGGCAACAGGTCTCACCCTCGGCGGGCGGCGCTGAAGGCTCAGGACCGGGCTAGCGGCAACAGGTCTCACTCGGGCGGGCGCTGAAGGTCAGTGATCGCTAGCGGCAACAGGTCTACTCCCCGGGCGGGCGCGAAAGGCCGAGACCGCTAGCGGCAACAGGTCTACCGCGGCGGGCGCTGAAGCGTCGAGACCGGCTAGCGGCAACAGGTCTACCCCCGGGCGGGCGCTGAAAGGCTCAGGACCGCTAGCGGCAACAGGTCTACCTCGGGCGGGCGCTGAAAGGGTCGTAGACCGCTAGCGGCAACAGGTCTACTCACGGGCGGGCGCGAAGGCCGAGACCGCTAGCCGGCAACAGGTCTACCCCGCGGGGCGGCGCTGAAGGCCGCGAATCGCTAGCGGCAACAGGTTCACCTCGCGCGGGCGCTGAAGGTCGACCGCTAGCGGCAACAGGTCTACCCGCGGGCGGGCGCTGAAGGTCAGACCGCTAGCGGCAACAGGTCTACTCAGCGCGGCGCTGAAGGTCGCGATCGCTAGCGGCAACAGGTCTACTCGCTGGGCGGGCGCGGAAGGCCGAGACCGCTAGCGGCAACAGGTCTACCCCGCTGGGCGGGCGCGAAGCGTCGAGACCGCTAGCGGCAACAGGTCTACCCTCGGGCGGCGCTGAAGCGCCGAGACCGCTAGCGGCAACAGGTCTACCCCTGGCGGGCGCTGAAGGGGTCGAGACCGCTAGCGGCAACAGGTCTATCCCCGCGGCGGGCGCTGAAGGCCGAGACCGCTACGCAATAGGTCTACCTCGGGCGGGCGCTGAAGGGTCGGTGACCGCTAGCGGCAACAGGTCTACCCCGCGCGGGCGCTGAAGCGTCAGACCGCTAGCGGCAACAGGTCTACCCCGCGGGGCGGCGCTGAAGGCCGCGACCGCTACGGCAACAGGTCTACACTCGGGCGGGCGCTGGAAGGCCGCAGACCGCTACGGCAACAGGTCTACCCCGCTGGGCGGGCGCTGAAGGCCGAGACCGGGCTAGCGGCAACAGGTCTACCCTCGGGCGGGCGCTGAAGGCCGAGACCGCTAGCGGCAACAGGTCTACCCCGCTGGGCGGGCGCTGAAAGGCTGAGACCGGCTAGCGGCAACAGGTCTACCCCGCGGGCGGGCGCTGAAGCGTCGACGACCGGGCTAGCGGCAACAGGTCTACCCCTCAGGGCGGGCGCTGAAGGCCGCTGACCGCTAGCGGCAACAGGTCTACCCCGCTGCGGGGCGCTGAAAGGCCGGGACCGGCTAGCGGCAACAGGTCTACACTGCGCGGGGCGCTGAAGCGCCGCGACCGGGCTAGCGGCAATAGGTCTACTCGCTGGGCGCTGAAAGGGTCGAGACCGCTAGCGGCAACAGGTCTACCCCGCGGCGGGCGCTGAAGGGTCGCGACCGCTAGCGGCAACAGGTCTACCGCGGCGGCGCTGAAGGCCGCGATCGCTAGCGGCAACAGGTCTACCTCGCCGGGCGGGCGCTGAAGGCCGCAACCGCTAGCGGCAAAGGTCTACCCCGCTGCGGCGCGAAGCGCTAAGACCGGCTACGGCAATAGGTTCTACCCCTGGCCCGAGATCGGCGGCAAACGGGTTTTCCCCTGTACACCGCTGCGCTAGGCTGCGCTGCGGTGAAGGGAAACCCGCCCCCTCGCCGCCGCCCCGGCCGCCGCCAAGCCCCCCGCTTCGCGATCGGGCCTGGGACCCGCGCGAGGGAAGTCGAGGCCGCGCGCTGACCGGCGGGCCCCTCTTTCTCTCTGGGAAGAGCGCTGCGCCGCCTCGGCTGCCGCTGGCGGCGCTGCTGCCCTCGCTCGCTGTCTCGCCCCCGGACTCCGCTGTGTATCGGGCTCTGGGACCCGCTGGAGGAGGGCGCTGGCGGGTTCGTCAGCGAGCGAAGCGAGGGCGCCGCCTCAGCGCCCTCTTCGCTACCGGGGGCCCCCTGTCAGCTCCCGGCCCGCCGAGAGGCCTCGGAGGAAGGGAAGGAAAGAAAGGAGAGGAGAGGAGAGGACGCCGCCGCCGCCAGCGGGCCGGCCGCCCTCCCTTCGGTTCGGTTCGGTTCGCTTCGCTCGATCGAGCCTCGCCCTTAAGCTGTACAAAAGCTTGTGTCGAGGGCTGATTCTCAATAGATCGCAGCGAGGGAGCTGCTCTGCTACGCACGTAAAACCCCTGACCCAGAATCAGGTCGCCTACTAATGATTTAGCCGAAGTGCCCCACCACCATGCGGTACGCCGACGGGGAGAGGCGGCGCCACGATCCGGTCCCCGCCCCTCCTGCTCCCTCGACCACGAGCGGCGCTCAGATCGGGCTCGCCCCGCCCCGCTGGGGCGGGCGGGCGGCCGGCTATCGCGAGCCCACCGAGGCGCCGGGCGGCGCTGCGGTATCGCTACGCCTAGGCGGGATTCTGACTTAGAGGCGCTCAGTCATAAGCCCGCAGATGGTAGCCTCACGCCAGTGGCTCCTCAGCCAAGCGCGACGCATTAGGGGTCTGAACCCGCGGTTCTCCTCGTACTGAGCAGGATTACTATTGCAACAACACATCATCAGTAGGGTAAACTAACCTGTCTCACGACGGTCTAAACCCAGCTCACGCTCCCTATTAGTGGGTGAACAATCCAACGCTTTGGTGAATTCTGCTTCACAATGATAGGAAGAGCCGACATCGAAGGATCAAAAAGCCGACGCCGCTATGAACGCTTGGCCGCCACAAGCCAGTTATCCCTGTGGTAACTTTTCTGACACCTCCTGCTTAAAACCCAAAAAGCCAGAAGGATCGCGGAGGCCCCCGCCACGGTCTGTATTCGTACTGAAAATCAAGATCAAGCGAAGCTTTTGCCCTTCTGCTCCATCGGAGGTTTCCGCCCTCCCTGAGCTCGCCTTTAGACACCTGGGCGTTACGCTTTGACAGGTGTACCGCCCCCAGTCAAACTCCCCCACCTGCCGCTGTCCCTCGAGCTGGTCGCGTCGGGCGGGCGCCGCCGCTTGGCGCCAGAAGCTGAGAGCCCCCTCGGGCTCGCCCCGCCTCACCGGGTAAGTGAAAAACGATCAGAGTAGTGGTATTTCACCGGGCGGCCGGACGCCGGCGGGCGGGTCGCCTCGCCCGCCGAAAGCGCTACCGCCTCCCAATTTATTCTACACCTCTCATGTCTCTTCACAGCGCCAGACTAGAGTCAAGCTCAACAGGGTCTTTTCCCCCGCTGATTCCGCCAAGCCCGCTCCCTTGGCTGTGGTTTCGCTGGATAGTAGGTAGGGACAGTGGGAATCTCGTTCATCCATTCACGCGCTGGCCACTAATTAGATGACGAGGCATTTGGCTAGTTTTCGAGCAGAGACAAGTCTCCACACCTTTTCCGGGAGTGGTAAGGATGGCCCGCCCACCCATTTGGTCACAATCGGTATTTTTCGCCCAATTGAGATGTAGGTTGATCGCCGTTATGCTCACGCCGCTGCCACGTGGGCGCCGCTGAAGCGAGAAACCCACCGAGAGTCCGCGGCTCTCTCGACTCGGTACAACCAAGCCCCCAGTGTCGCGGGCTACTGCACGGCATGAATGCATGTGTTCCCCTTCAAGACACTCCGCACTTGTGCCCGAAAGTGCACGGATGGGGCCCAGTAATGTCCTTCAGCGCCTTCGGCCGGCCGACGCCACAGGGTTGCAGCCTGGCGCTGAGCCTCTTGGCGCAGCCCTCCCGGATCGAGCTATCTGGCGCCACCACATGGTCGGAACAAACGGGTCCCCAAGCACGGATGCAATCACAGGGCACCCAGCCCTGTCGCAGAAGCTGCCTGGCGCAGACATGTGTCCCTCTCACACAGAGGCCTCACGCAGGCTGGCCCTGGAAGGCGCCAGCGACACCGAATTTGGGGCCCCCTGATGGACCATGACAGCACTGCCCCCCCGAAAGCACTGTCACGCTTTACCCAGCGCCGCCACCCTCGGTCAGGGTCCTGGCGGTTGTGCTGCATGCCCTCCTGGCTCTGAGAAGCATGCATCGACACAAGCCTTTGTCACCAGGATACAACCAAGTGGTTGGTGAAGCCACTTGAGGGCACTAACCGTACTGGCAGCTGCCTATTCCACGCCACTGCCAGTTTGCCCAACTGATTGATGGGGCCCGTGGGCGAGGCCTTTGGGAAGGGGTCACTCAAGCCAGAATGTGAACCCCAACCGAGAAATTGGTTTCTGCATTTCGTGAAACTGCAAGTGGATCGCGACTCCACCGCAGGGGAGGGCCGCCTTCACCTCCACTCACACTGGGGCAGAAGTCATCTTAGCCACCCTTTACGGGTGTCCAGCGACCACGAGAGGTGTGACTTCCGCAACCAGGCCCAGTCAGTAACTAGCCCACTTAGGCTGCCCTTAAGAGAGTCATAGTTACTCCCGCCGCTTACCCGCGCTCATTGAATTTCTTCACTTTGACATTCAGAGCACTGGCAGAAATCACATCGCCAACACCGCTTCGGCCTTCGCGATGCTTTGTTTTAATTAAACAGTCGGATTCCCTGGTCCGCACTCAGTTCTAAGCCGTTGCTAGGGCGCTGCCGAGGCGGGCGCCGCCCGGGACCTCCCCGGGACCTGCCCCGTCGCGCGGCCGATCGCTGGCGCTCGCCGCCTCGGCTGGCGAGGCGCTGACGGCCGCTGCCAGTGCCGCTGCCGCTGCCGCTCAGAGGCGGCCGTCACCGGGCGACGACGACGACCACGGGCGGCGACCGCTGCCGCCGCCGCCTCGAGGCGGCCGGCCGCTGCAAGGCGGGCGGGGGCGGGCGGAGGAGGGGGCGAAGCGGCCGCCGCAGCTGGGGCGATCCACGGAAGCGGCCCGCGCGCCCAGAGTCGCCGCTGCCGCTGCTGCCGCCGCTGAGCGCTTCACCCTGCCAAGGGCGCTGTCCAGCGCGCTGCGCTTCAGCCCTCGTCAGCCTCCAGCCCGGACCGACCAGCCCTTAGAGCCAATCCTTATCCCGGTTACGGATCCGCTTGCCGAATTTCCCTTACCTACATTGTTCCAACATGCCAGAGGCTGTTCACCTTGGAGACCTGCTGCGGATATGGGTACGCCCCGGCGCGACTTACACCCTCTCCCCCGGATTTCACGGGCCAGCGAGCTCACCGACGCCGCCGAACCGCTGACGCTTCAAGGCGCTGGCCCTCTCGGGCGAACCCATTCCAGGGCGCCCGCCCTTCACAAAGAAAGAGAACTCTCCTCGGGCTCCCGCCGCTTCTCCGGGATCGGGTTATGTCATCAAGACTGGGCGCCATGGGCGCCTGCCTCCGCTCACCCCGGGATTCGGGGATCTGAACCCGACTCCTTTCGATCGCTTCAGGGCAACGGAGGCCATCGCCCGCCCCTTCGAACGGCGCCGCCTATCGCTTAGGACCGACTGACCCATGTTCAACTGCTGTTCACATGGAACCCTGCTCCACTTCGCCTTCAAAGCCTCGCTTGAATATTTGCTACTACCACCAAGATCTGCACCTGCGGGCGTTCCACCCGGCCCGCCCCCCAGGCTTCCAGGCTCACCGCGAGCGCTCCTCCTACTGCCGCTGCCTAGCCCCCGCTGGCTTTCGCGACTGCCGCCGACGGCCGGTATGGGCCCGACGCCCAGCCGCCTATCCATTTTCAGGGCTAGTTGATTCGCAGGTGAGTTGTTACACACCTCTTAGCCGGATTCACTTCCATGGCCACCGCCCCGCTGTCTAGATCAACCAACACCTTTTCTGGCTCTGATGAGCTGCCGCCGCCGGGCGCCTTAACCCGCTGCTCGGGTTCATCCCGCAGCCAGTTCTGCTTACCAAAAGTGGCCCACTGGGCACTCGTATTCCACGGGCGCTGCTCCAACGCCAGCGAGCCGGCCCCCTTACCCATTGAAAGTTTGAGAATAGGTTGAGATCGCTTTCGCCCCAAGACCTCTAATCATTCGCTTTTACCGGGTAAAACTGCCCATTGCCGGAAAGCCAGCTATCCTGAGGGAAACTTCGGAGGGAACCAGCTACTAGATGGTTCGATTAGTCTTTCGCCTCTAGACCCGGGTCGGACGACCGATTTGCATCGCCAGGACCGCTACGGACCTCCACCAGAGTTTCCTCTGGCTTCGCCCCCCGCCCAGGCATAGTTCACCATCTTTCGGTCTCTAGCGCGGCGCCACGCTTCCACTCTCTCGCCCCCTGCGGACGGGGAGCGGCGGCGAGACGGGCCGGTAGGCGCCCGGGCGACGCTGCCCTCGATTCACTCGGCCGGGCGGACGCCGCCCTCACCTTCATTGCGCCGCTGGCTTTCCGCAGACGGGCTCCCTGACTCAGCGCAGACGCAGTTAGACTCCTTGGTCCGTGTTTTCAAGACGGGTCGGGTGGGTAGCCGACATCGCCAAGGACCCCGGGCGCCTTCGCAGGCGCTGCCCGACCGGCTCGCTCGGGCGGCGCCAGCGTCGGGCGCATTCGAGACAGTCCGCCTGCTGATAGCGGCGCTGGGCCGGCGGGCCCGGCCTCGCACTTCGCTGCCGAACGCCGCTGCGGGGACGCCCTGCCCCCTCGAGAAGAGAGGGTCAGCGCGGCGTCCCCTCGCCACGGCGCCGCTTCACGGGGAGGAGGCGCGGCGGCGTCCTCCTCGCCCCGGATTCGGCGAGACCTGCTGCCCGGGGTTTTAACACTCGCCGCCGCCGCCGCCGCTGGCGGGCGGGCGCTGGCCACCTGCTCGCCGGAGGCCTTCCCAGCCTAATTCGAGCCGGGTCGCGGGCGCGACCGCTGAGGAAATGCGCCTCGCCAGGGCCGGGTTGCCGGTCGGGCGGGCGGTCCTCGCGCCGCCCGCTTCGCCCGGGCCCCCTGCGGGCGGGCTCGGGACGGAGGGGAGGCGGAGGCGAGGATCCGCCACGACCTCGCGCCGGCCGACCGCGACTCGCCGGGTTGAATCCTCCGGCGGACTGGGCGCTGGCCCCACCCTGCTTACCTCTTAACGGTTTCACGCCTCTCTGAACTCTCTTCAAAGTTCTTTTCAACTTTCCCACGGTACTTGTTGGCTATCGGTCTCGTGCCGGTATTTAGCCTTAGATGGAGTTTTACCACCCGCTTTGGGCTGCATTCCTGGGCAACCCCGACTCCCAGAAGCTCCGGGCCCGCGCCGGGGCCGCTACCGGCCTCACACCGCCTGCTGGCCGCGGCCTCGATCACAAGGGACTTGGGTCCCCCGAGCTGCCGGGATGGGGGCTTCTGTACGCCACATGTCCCGCGCTCACCGCTGGGCGGGATTCGGCGCTGGGCTTTTCCCCTCTTCGCCGCTACTGAGGGAATCCTCGTTAGTTTCTTTCCTCCGCTGACTAATATGCTTAAATTCAGCGGGTCGCCACGCCTGATCTGGAGGTCGCAAGCCCAGAGCGCTGCGGCGCCGGCCGCTGCCGGCCGCCGCCTCTCTCGCGGGCGGCCGCCGGCCGCCGGACGGACGACGCTGCCGGGCCGCCGCCCCTTCCTCCCCTCTCTTCCAATGCCCTCCTCCTCCTTCAACCGAAACCCTCATGCCCGCTGCGCCACCAGAGGAGGGAGACAACGGAGCGGAGCGAGCGAGCGAGGGGGACGGAGAGAGACCGCGACACGGAGACTCCCCAGCCCGGAGACGAACCGAAACAGGCATCGCTGCAGAGACGGCCCTGACCGAGGGGAACCGACCGGGACGACGACGACGTAGGAGGAGGAGGGGAGGGGGCGCTGGGACAACGAGGGAGCCGGGTTGCGCCTCGCCCCCGGGCGCCAAGGCCGCGCGCGCTGCAGCGACGGCACGGTACCGCCGCTGTACCACCTCGCAGACAGCCGCCCGCTGGGTGGAGCTCCGGGCGAGGCCCGCGCTTCGCCTCTCGCCTCTCTTCGCCTCGCCATCGACTGGCTGCAGGGCTCTCCGGACGCCGCCTCTCTCGCTTACCTCGCCCCGCCGCCGCCACAGACGGGGCATACGGGCGCTGCCCCTCGCTGCAAGGACGAAGCTCCAGCCCCCAGTGTCTCGTTTCGAGCGGGAGCTGCGGAGCGCCCTCGAAGTCTGCCTTTTAGGGGACGAAGGTTCTGCGCCGGGCGACGTGGACGACGGCCGCTTCGCCGCGGCCGACGGACCTGCGAGGCTACTCTCAGCCGCCGCTGGGGAGGGGGGGCCCCCCCGGACGGCGATTGATCGCCGTTTACGCCAGATAGGCGAAAGCCCCGAGGAACCCGGGCCGCAGTGCGTTCGGCGTCGGCGATCAATGTGTCCTGCAATTCACATTAATTCTCGCAGTTAGCTGCGTTTCTTCATCGACGCACGAGCCGAGTGATCCACCGCTAAGAGTTGTCTGGCTGGCACCGACTCGCTGGCGCTGAGGGCCGGACCGCCACGCTTCAGCGGCGCCCCCCTTGGCTTTCGACCGCACGCAGCAATACAGGCGCCAATTCCAAACGGAGGAGAGACAGGAGGGGAAAACCCCACCTTACGCCTCAAGGCCGCCCTCAGCGGGCGGGGCTCGCGCTTCGACCGCCCCCCCCGCCAGGGGGAGACGCCGCCCGCAAGGCTCCTTGGTTTTCGGAGGCGCTCCAGGCGCCTGCTCGCCCGCCTTCGCATCGGAGAGGTTGGCGCCGCTGCCAACGCGACCGACCGGCACCGCACCGCTTCGCTGGGACGGCGGCTCGCCCGACTCGCCACGGGACCCGAGCCGCCAGCGGCCGGGCGCGGGCGACGCCGCCGCTGCCCTCGGGCCACGCTTCCGCTGCTTCGCCGATCGGGCGGATCGTTGCCGCCGCAGGCCGCCAAGGCTGAAGCGCTGCCGCCCCTTTGCTTCCCAGCGCCTTTACGGACGCTTCGCTGGAACGCCGCCGGCGCATCGCCACTCTTCCGGGCCGGGCGCAACCCTCCTGCGCTGGACCGCGCTCGCCGCTGGCCGGAGTTCGGCGTCGCCGCCTGCCGCCGGCGCCGGGAGGCGGGACGCCACCGACGCATCCGAGCCGGGCGCCGCGAAAGTGCCGGAGGCCTGCCGCCGGGCGAGACTCCACCGCCGCCGCCGCTTCGCCTCGCCGGGAGCATCTTTGGCGCCGGCACGCGCCAGGCGGCAGGCGACGGGCGCCAGCCGGGGTAACGCCGCTCGCTCGCCGGGGACCGGCGCGCGGGAGCGCCTCGCGTCGCCTCGCACGCTTTAACTCTTTGCGGCTCGCGACGCGCCGGGAAAGGAAGAGCGACGGGGAAGCGACGGCGGGCCCGGCCGGGACGGCCGCTGGGCGGGTTTTTCCGGGGGGACACTGACCTGGCGGCGACGCCGCCACACCGGCATCGGGTCGCCGCGTTGCCGGCCTCCGCCGACGGAGGGAGACCGCCGAGCGCCGCCCGCACGGCACGGCACGGCACGGCACTGCACGGCACGGGAGAGGGCCGCCGAGACAGGAGGGATGGCCGGCGGCACGGCGTCGCCGCCGACGCCTCTTCGGGCACAAGGCCGCCGAGGTAAGAGGCGCTGCCGCCCGACGCGCCGGGCGCTGGCGCTGCTAGGGATAGCGGGCGCGGCGTCGAGAGGCGAGAGCGTAGTGGCTCCTCGGGCGGCCGCCACCCCGCGGCCGACGTAGGGCTGAGGCACCGCCAGCAGCCGGGCCAGGCCCCGTCGAGGCGAAGCGGGTCGGCCCCGCTGCCGACCCCGTTCGTTCGGCTTTGCCGCTGCGCTCTCCGGGCCGAGACCGGGTCGCAGAGAGGGGGCAGGGCGCTCCTCCCCGGCAGGCATCGGCTGCTCTCGCCCGCTGGGACGCTGACCGACAGCGAGAGGGAGGGAAGGCGCCGGCGGGCCGCGGACGCCACCGCTGGGGGATCGGCGGGAGCGGGCTGCTCCCTACCCCTCGCGGATGGCGCTGCGCCGCCGCCCGCACCGCCTCGCTGCCGGCCGCCGCCGCCGCCGCGGCGGGGGCGCGTGCCGAGCCGCCCGAAGTCTTTAAACTTCCGCCTGGCCCGGCGGCTCTCTCCTCTCCCTACCGGCTCTCAACGGCGTGGTGACGCACGCCGAGGGGAAAAAGCCGGCGGGCATGGGACGGGCTGCCGAGGCGCTGGAGCGCTAGGTACCTGACCCTGGGGCGAGGGAACGACCTGCATGGCTCCCCGCTGGGTGCTCTCCCCGCTGCCACCTTCGGGGAGCGCCCGGCGGCGGGCGCTCGACGCCCGCTGCCACCGCCGCGGCCGTCCGCTCCCCGGGGCCCGGGTTTCTCAGTAGCCCGGGCGCTGCGCCTGAGAGACCGCCATGCTCGGCCGCTTCGCTGGCGCTAAGGCTGGGGACGCTGCCCGCCGCTGAAATTCCGCCACGCTCGCCGAAAAGCGAGGCGCGGAGCGCCGGGCGACCGGGCGTTCGGCGGCGCCGGCCGCGTGGCGAGGCTCGAGGTCGGCCTGTCGTCCCCGCCCGGGCGGGACGGACCGACAGCGACCGACGCGGGCGGGGAAGAAGGCGGCTCGGCGCCGCCGGCCAGCCCGGCCGCTTCCCTGCGGCGCCCGGTCGCGACGCGCGGTCTAGCGTGGGTCGCCCTCGCCTCAAGACGGTGTGCGGCGCTGCTGCGCTGGGCGTCTTCGCCGCCGAAAGCTTTTCCCCCCGCGGGAGATAGGCCCTGCGCCGCCCGCCTCTCTCTCGCTTTCTGGGCTGCTGCTGCGCGCGGCGTCGGAAGGGCGTGCGCCCTCCCTCCCTCCGCGAGAGGGGAGCCGCCGGGCGGCGAATGAGAACGGGCGCTGGCGCGGCAGGCCGCCCCCCACCGTAATGATCCTTCCGCAGGTTCACCTACGGAAACCTTTGTTACTACTTTTACTTCCTCTAGATAGTCAAGTTCGACCGCTTTCGACGCCCGGCAGGGCCGTACGAGACTTCGCCGGGGTCGCATCCGAGGACCTCACTAAACCATCCAATCGGTAGTAGCGACGGGCGGTGTGTACAAAGGGCAGGGACTTAATCAACGCGAGCTTATGACCCGCGACTTACTGGGAATTCCTCGCTCACGGGAAGAATTGTAATCCCCGCATCCCCATCACGTAATGGGGTTCAACGGAGCTACTCCGCGCCTCGCCGGGCGGAGGGTAGGCACAAGCTGAGCCAGTCAGTGTAGCGCCGCGGCGGCCCCCGGACATCTAAGGGCATCACAGACCTGTTATTGCTCAATCTCGGGTGGCTGAACGCCACTTGTCCCTCTTAAGAAGTTGGACGCCGACCGCTTCGGGGTCGCGAACTAGTTAGCATGCCAGAGTCTCGCTCGTTATCGGAATTAACCAGACAAATCGCTTCCACCAACTAAGAACGCCATGCACCACCACCCACGGAATCGGTGAAAGAGCTCTCAATCTGTCAATCCTGTCCGTGTCCGGGCCGGGTGAGGTTTCCCGTGTTGAGTCAATTAAGCCGCAGGCTCCACTCCTGGTGGTGCCCTTCCGCCAATTCCTTTAAGTTTCAGCTTTGCAATTATACTCCCCCCGAACCCAAAGACTTGGCTTCTCGGAGCGCTCCGGGCGGGTCATGGGAATAACGCCGCCGATCGCCAGTCGGCATCGCTTATGGTCGAACTACGACGGTATCTGATCGCCTTCAACCTCCGACTTTCGTTCTGATTAATGAAAACATTCTGGCAATGCTTTTCCTAGGCCGCCTTTATGCCGGGTCCAAGAATTTCACCTCTAGCGCACAATACTTAATGCCCCCGGCCGCCCCTCTTAATCATGGCCCCGCTTCCGAAAACCAACAAAATAGAACCGAGTCCTATTCCATTATTCCTAGTTGCAGCATGCCGGCGGCCGGCCTGTTTTGAACACTCTAATTTTCTCAGTAAACGCTCGGCCCCGCGGGACACTCAGCTAAGAGCATCGAGGGGGCGCCGAGAGGCAGGGGCTGGGACAGGCGGTGGGTTTCGCCTCGCGGCGACCGCCAGCTCGATCCCAAGATCCAACTACGAGCTTTTTAACTGCAGCAACTTTAAGATACGCTATTGAGCTGGAATTACCGCGGCTGCTGGCACCAGACTTGCCCTCCAATGGATCCTCGCCAAGGATTTAAAGTGCGCCATTCCAATTACAGGGCCCTCGAAGAGTCCTGTATTGTTATTTTTCGTCACTACCTCCCCCGGGTCGGGAGTGGGTAATTTGCGCGCCTCGTTGCCTTTCCTTGGATGTGGTAGCCGCTTTCAGGCTCCTCTCCGAATCGGAACCCCGATTCCCCCGTCACCCGTGGTCACCATGGTAGGCACAGACAGTACCATCGAAAGTTGATAGGGCAGACATTCGACCGGTCATGCCGCCGCGAGGGCGCGGCGATCGGCTCGAGGTTATCTAGAGTCACTAAAGCTGCCGGGCGGGCCCGGGTTGGTTTTGGTCTGATAAATGCACGCTGCCCTCGGAGGTCGGGCGCCGTCGGCATGTATTAGCTCTAGAATTACCACAGTTATCCAAGGAGCGGGAGAGGAGCGACCAAAGGAACCATAACTGATTTAATGAGCCATTCGCAGTTTCACTGTACCGCCTGCGGTGTACTTAGACATGCATGGCTTAAGCTTTGAGACAAGCATATGCTACTGGCAGGATCAACTAGGTAGCCGCCACACTCGCTGGCGGAGGCTGCGGCGGGCGCTCAAGCGAGCCCGATCGCCTGCCCGGGCGAGCGCCCTGCCAACCCTGACCGCCCCCGCTTTCTCTCTCTTCGCTTCTCTCTCGGTCACGCCCGACCGGCGGGGCGGCATGGCGGCGGGCGGCCGGCGACATCGCTTAGCCCGGGCGGCGCTTGGGCGGGGAACGGCGCCACGCTGCTGAGCGACTCTCCACCCGCCGGGCGGCGGGAGGCGGAGACGCCTCGGCGACACGGCCGACCCCCGGGCGGCCGGCCCTTCCCGCCACGCCGCCGGCAAGGAGCTGGACCGCTGGCGCAGCTTCTTCGCTCGGACAACAACGCGAGCCTTTTTTCTTTCGCCTTCCTTCCCCCGTTTTTCTTTCTCTCTCTCTCTCGCTTGCTCTCTCTCGGGGCCCGCGCTCTTCGGAGACTCGGCCTCGCTGTTCCGACAGTCACGGCGCGCTGGCGGCGCTGCCGGACGGGGGCTCGGTTGGGCTGACCCGCCTCGAGGCTGGCCCGAAAAAGCACCGGACGCAGTTAGAGGAGACAGCGACCCGACGAGGCGGGCGCGGCCCGACACCCGAGGCCCCGAGGCCGGGCGGCTCGCTTCTGCAGCAGGCGGCGGCGCTTACCAAGGAGCCGGTGCGGTGCGCGCTGAACGGGCTCTTTTCCCCCGTCCGCGCTCCCCATCGGTTCTCATCCCCTTTCTCTTCTCTCCGCCTTCCCTCGGGGGACCGCGCTTTTCTCTCGCTCGAAGCTCGAAGCCGCGACCGCCGCCCGAGCGCTGCTCGCGGCCGGCACACCCAACGGGCGATACTCGCACCGGCCGCACCGCACCGCGCGCTTCCAAGGACACCTGAGGACTGGCGGGGCCACGCGGCCGTCACACAGCCCGGGACGGTAAAGACGCTCCTCCCCCCAAAGCAGCGGGAGGAGCGACACCTCGCCTCGCGACGGGCGGGGTGGCCGATCGGAAAGGAGACCGCCCTGCTCGAGAAGCGGGCACCGCCGAGGCTTCCCCCCATGACAGAGAGAAGCCCCGGGGAGAGGTGCCCGCCAGCCGAGGGCCCTTTCCGACGCCACCCGAGGAACCACCTCATCGACGCTCGGAGACAAAGGCCCCGCGGCCACGCCTTCCTGGGGACAACAGAAAACCGAAAAAGAGGAAAAAGACAAAAGCACACTACGCTGTCGCACGACCCCGTGCTAGCCACGGGGTCACGGGCCTGCGGCGGGGTCGGGGGCGGGGGGCGACTCGAGACTCAACTCCCCCTAAAACTCCCCCATCCGGCCAGCCGACGAGCCTGGAGCCCGCCCGCCGGGGACCGGAGGCGGGGGGCGACTCGAGACTCAACTCCCCCAAAACCCCCCATCCTCCGGCCGCACGGATTCTCTCGGTCTCTCTCGCCAGCACACAGCGCTCTCTGGCCTTCGCTTCGTGGCCCGCGACCCTTTCGCCGTCAGCGCTGCTGCTAGCCGCGCTTAAGGCCGCTGCGGAGAAAAAGTAAGGGAAAAGGCCGGGCGGCCCCCACACTCCGCCACGCCCTGAAAAAAGCAGAGCCGTTTCGCAACCCAGCCCGCCGGCAGCCACCGCAGCCGGGGCAGCAGGCCAGACCCCACACGCCGCCCGGCCACGGTGGCTCGGATCGCACCAGCCGAGGGGGAGATGGGGCGAGCGCCGCCGCCCCCCCACATCGCCGGGGCTTTTCTCTCGCTTCTGTCGCTCCGCTCGGGCTTACGGCGCGAAGCCGCCACCGCGGCCGGCCGCCACCGCTAAAATGAATACTCCGCCGCTACGCTGGTCCCCCGCTTAGGGCCGAGGGAAGGGGGAACCATGCTTTCAACGAGGCACGGCGGGAAGGGGTGCCGCCAACCCCGGCCGGCAAACTCCACGGGCGACTTCGCCACCGGAGCTCCCCACCTTGGGCGAAGCCGAGGCGAGGCCGGATGCCCCACCGGCACGCTCGCTAACCCTTCCCAGGCGGACGCTCTCTGGGCAAGACGGGTCGGGAGCGGGAACGAGGCCGAAGCGAGCCGCGGCTCGGGGAGCTCTCGGGAAGGGGCCGGGAACCTACCACTCGGCAGGCTCAACGCAACCCCCGGCCGCGTGCCCAGCCCCGGGCTGCCGGTAAAAGCGCGACCGGACCGGGTAGCCGAAGAACGCCGCACTCCGCCAGAGCGGGTCGGCCCCCGCTTAAGGCCGGGCGAAAGGACGAGGGCGCCGCCGCCTCGCCCGCCACTCGTCGCCGGAGGAGCGAGCGGGCACCCGCTCCCCTTCGCTTAAACCGGCAGCAGCCGGGCCGAGCGGGACACGCCGCTGCTTGATCTTCGCTTCGGTCTCCCCGCCTCACCTGGCTCTGGGCTGGGGAGCACAGCTCGCATCGCCTCGCTGGCCGGCAGCAGCCGGGCCGAGCGGGACACGCCGCTGCTTCGCTTCGCTTTCTCGGTCTCCCCGCCTCACCTGGCCTGGGCCGGGAGCACAGCTCGCACGCCTGCTGCTAAAACCGCAGCAGCCGGGCCGAGCGGGACACGCCGCTGCTTCGCTTCGCCTTCGGTCTCCCCGCCTACCTGGCCTGGGCCGGGGAGCACAGCTCGCATCGCCTCGCTAGCGAAACCGGCAGCAGCCGGGCCGGAGCGGGACACGCGCCGCTGCTTCGCTTCTCGCTTCGGTCTCCCCCGCCTACCTGGCCTGGGCCGGGGAGCACAGTCGTGACGCTCGCTGCTGGCCGGCAGCAGCCGGCCGAGCGGGACACGCGCCGCTGCTTCGCTTCTCGCTTTCTCGGTCTCCCCGCCTACCTGGCCTGGGCCGGGAGCACAGCTCGCGACGCCTCGCTGCATAAACCGGCAGCAGCCGGGCCGGAGCGGGACACGCCGCTGCTTCGCTTCGCTTTCTCGGGTCTCCCCGCCTACCTGGCCTGGGCCGGGGAGCACAGCTCGTGACGCCCGCTGTAAACCGGCAGCAGCCGGGCCGAGCGGGACACGCCGCCGCTGCTTCGCCTCGCTTCGGGTCTCCCCGCCTCACCTGGCTCTGGGCCGGGGAGCACAGCTCGCGACGCCCTGCTGCTGGCCGGCAGCAGCCGGGCCGAGCGGGACACGCCGCTGCTTCGCTTCGCTTTCTCGGGTCTCCCCGCCTCGCCTGGCCCGGGCCGGGGAGCAGCTCGCCTCGCTTCCACCTGTCCTAGTACACTGGTGGTACGGGAATGCCGGACAAAGCCCCGGAGAGTCCTTGCCGTGCATTGGCGGTACGGTTCCTGAGCCGCACGACCGCCTCGCTGGCCGCCTCTTTTCCGCCTACGGACACAGGCACCGCGACAGCCTGCGGGGAGACGGCCCGTAACCTCGCCTCCCATAATACGGACAAGCGGGGCCCAGGCGGCCGACGAGCACAAGAGAACGAAGCCTAGGTGACCGGGTGGCGAGCGGAGCACGCCGCCTCCTACGATGAGGCAGCCGGAGGCAGCCGAAAACAGCGACCCCTTAGCGCATTTTCCGAGGGACACCAGGTCTACCCAGCCAGCGGGTAGACCTGGTGTCCGCCGGCATTCCCGCTTAAGGGGTAGACCTGGTGTCCGGGCCCGGCATTCGCTTAAGGGGTAGACCTGGTGTCCGCCTGCATTCCCGCTTAAGGGGTAGACCTGGTGTCCGCCTGCATTCCCGCGATTAAGGGGTAGACCTGGTGTCCGCCTTCGCATTCCCGCTTAAGGGGTAGACCTGGTGTCCGCCTGCATTCCCGCTTAAGGGGTAGACCTGGTGTCCGCCTGCATTCGCGATTAAGGGGTAGACCTGGTGTCCGCCGGCATTCCCGCTTAAGGGGTAGACCTGGTGTCCGCCGGCATTCCCGCTTAAGGGGTAGACCTGGTGTCCGCCCTGCATTCCCGCTTAAGGGGTAGACCTGGTGTCCGCCGGCATTCCCGCTTAAGGGGTAGACCTGGTGTCCGCCGGCATTCGCGATTAAGGGGTAGACCTGGTGTCCGCCTGCATTCCCGCTTTAAGGGGTAGACCTGGTGTCCGCCGGCATTCCCGCTTAAGGGGTAGACCTGGTGTCCGCCTCGCATTCCCGCTTAAGGGGTAGACCTGGTGTCCGCCTGCATTCGCTGGCTTAAGGGGTAGACCTGGTGTCCGCCGGCATTCCCGCTTAAGGGGTAGACCTGGTGTCCGCCCTGCATTCCCGCTTTAAGGGGTAGACCTGGTGTCCGGCCGGCATTCCCGCTTAAGGGGTAGACCTGGTGTCCGCCCGCATTCCCGCTTTAAGGGGTAGACCTGGTGTCCGCCTGCATTCCCGCTTAAGGGGTAGACCTGGTGTCCGCCGGCATTCCCGCTTAAGGGGTAGACCTGGTGTCCGCCGGCATTCCCGCTTAAGGGGTAGACCTGGTGTCCGCCTGCATTCCCGCTTAAGGGGTAGACCTGGTGTCCGCCTGCATTCCCGCTTAAGGGGTAGACCTGGTGTCCGCCGGCATTCGCCATTAAGGGGTAGACCTGGTGTCCGCCTGCATTCCCGCTTTAAGGGGTAGACCTGGTGTCCGCCGGCATTCCCGCTTTAAGGGGTAGACCTGGTGTCCGCCTGCATTCGCGATTAAGGGGTAGACCTGGTGTCCGCCGGCATTCCCGCTTAAGGGGTAGACCTGGTGTCCGCCGGCATTCCCGCGATTAAGGGGTAGACCTGGTGTCCGCCTGCATTCCCGCTTAAGGGGTAGACCTGGTGTCCGCCGGCATTCCCGCTTAAGGGGTAGACCTGGTGTCCGCCTGCATTCCCGCTTAAGGGGTAGACCTGGTGTCCGCCGGCATTCCCGCTTAAGGGGTAGACCTGGTGTCCGCCTGCATTCCCGCTTAAGGGGTAGACCTGGTGTCCGCCTGCATTCCCGCTTAAGGGGTAGACCTGGTGTCCGCCGGCATTCCCGCTTAAGGGGTAGACCTGGTGTCCGCCGGCATTCGCGATTAAGGGGTAGACCTGGTGTCCGCCTGCATTCCCGCTTTAAGGGGTAGACCTGGTGTCCGCCGGCATTCCCGCGATTAAGGGGTAGACCTGGTGTCCGCCTGCATTCCCGCTTTAAGGGGTAGACCTGGTGTCCGCCTGCATTCGCGATTAAGGGGTAGACCTGGTGTCCGCCGGCATTCCCGCTTAAGGGGTAGACCTGGTGTCCGCCTGCATTCCCCGCTTTAAGGGGTAGACCTGGTGTCCGCCTGCATTCCCGCTTAAGGGGTAGACCTGGTGTCCGCCGGCATTCGCGATTAAGGGGTAGACCTGGTGTCCGCCGGCATTCCCGCTTAAGGGGTAGACCTGGTGTCCGCCTGCATTCCCGCTTAAGGGGTAGACCTGGTGTCCGCCTCGCATTCTCGCGATTAAGGGGTAGACCTGGTGTCCGCCTGCATTCCCCGCTTAAGGGGTAGACCTGGTGTCCGCCTGCATTCGCGATTAAGGGGTAGACCTGGTGTCCGCCTGCATTCCCGCTTTAAGGGGTAGACCTGGTGTCCGCCGGCATTCCCGCTTAAGGGGTAGACCTGGTGTCCGCCTGCATTCCCGCTTAAGGGGTAGACCTGGTGTCCGCCGGCATTCCCCGCTTAAGGGGTAGACCTGGTGTCCGCCGGCATTCCCCGCTTAAGGGGTAGACCTGGTGTCCGCCGGCATTCGCGATTAAGGGGTAGACCTGGTGTCCGGCCGGCATTCCCCGCTTAAGGGGTAGACCTGGTGTCCGCCGGCATTCCCGCGATTAAGGGTAGACCTGGTGTCCGCCTGCATTCCCGAGCTTAAGGGGTAGACCTGGTGTCCGCCGGCATTCCCGCTTAAGGGGTAGACCTGGTGTCCGCCCTGCATTCCCGCTTAAGGGGTAGACCTGGTGTCCGCCGGCATTCCCGCTTAAGGGGTAGACCTGGTGTCCGCCGGCATTCCCGCTTAAGGGGTAGACCTGGTGTCCGCCGGCATTCCCGCTTTAAGGGGTAGACCTGGTGTCCGCCTGCATTCCCGCTTAAGGGTAGACCTGGTGTCCGCCGGCATTCCCGCTTAAGGGGTAGACCTGGTGTCCGGCCTGCATTCCCGCTTAAGGGGTAGACCTGGTGTCCGCCTGCATTCCCGCTTAAGGGGTAGACCTGGTGTCCGCCGGCATTCCCGCTTAAGGGGTAGACCTGGTGTCCGCCTGCATTCCCGCTTAAGGGGTAGACCTGGTGTCCGCCTGCATTCCCGCTTAAGGGGTAGACCTGGTGTCCGCCGGCATTCGCGATTAAGGGGTAGACCTGGTGTCCGCCTGCATTCCCGCTTAAGGGGTAGACCTGGTGTCCGCCTGCATTCCCGCTTAAGGGGTAGACCTGGTGTCCGCCGGCATTCCCGCTTAAGGGGTAGACCTGGTGTCCGCCTGCATTCCCGCTTAAGGGGTAGACCTGGTGTCCGCCGGCATTCGCGATTAAGGGGTAGACCTGGTGTCCGCCGGCATTCCCGCTTAAGGGGTAGACCTGGTGTCCGCCGGCATTCCCGCTTAAGGGGTAGACCTGGTGTCCGCCTGCATTCCCGCTTAAGGGGTAGACCTGGTGTCCGCCGGCATTCCCGCTTAAGGGGTAGACCTGGTGTCCGCCTGCATTCCCGCTTAAGGGGTAGACCTGGTGTCCGGCCGGCATTCCCGCTTAAGGGGTAGACCTGGTGTCCGCCTGCATTCCCGCTTAAGGGGTAGACCTGGTGTCCGCCTCGGCATTCCCGCTTAAGGGGTAGACCTGGTGTCCGCCGGCATTCCCGCGATTAAGGGGTAGACCTGGTGTCCGCCTGCATTCCCGCTTTAAGGGGTAGACCTGGTGTCCGCCGGCATTCCCGCTTAAGGGGTAGACCTGGTGTCCGCCTGCATTCCCGCTTAAGGGGTAGACCTGGTGTCCGCCGGCATTCCCGCTTAAGGGGTAGACCTGGTGTCCGGCCTGCATTCCCGCTTTAAGGGGTAGACCTGGTGTCCGCCTGCATTCCCGCTTAAGGGGTAGACCTGGTGTCCGCCTGCATTCCCGCGATTAAGGGGTAGACCTGGTGTCCGCCTGCATTCCCGCTTAAGGGGTAGACCTGGTGTCCGCCGGCATTCCCGCGATTAAGGGGTAGACCTGGTGTCCGCCTGCATTCCCGCTTAAGGGGTAGACCTGGTGTCCGCCGGCATTCCCGCTTAAGGGGTAGACCTGGTGTCCGCCTGCATTCCCGCTTAAGGGGTAGACCTGGTGTCCGCCTGCATTCCCGCTTAAGGGGTAGACCTGGTGTCCGCCTGCATTCGCTGAGCTAAGGGGTAGACCTGGTGTCCGCCTGCATTCCCGCTTAAGGGGTAGACCTGGTGTCCGCCTGCATTCCCGCTTTAAGGGGTAGACCCTGGTGTCCGCCTGCATTCCCGCTTAAGGGGTAGACCTGGTGTCCGCCGGCATTCCCGCTTAAGGGGTAGACCTGGTGTCCGGCCGGCATTCCCGCTTAAGGGGTAGACCTGGTGTCCGCCTGCATTCGCGATTAAGGGGTAGACCTGGTGTCCGGGCCCGGCATTCCCGCTTTAAGGGGTAGACCCTGGTGTCCGCCTGCATTCGGCGATTAAGGGGTAGACCTGGTGTCCGCCTGCATTCCCCGCTTAAGGGGTAGACCTGGTGTCCGCCGGCATTCCCGCTTAAGGGGTAGACCTGGTGTCCGCCTGCATTCCCGCTTAAGGGGTAGACCTGGTGTCCGCCGGCATTCCCGCTTAAGGGGTAGACCTGGTGTCCGCCTGCATTCCCGCTTAAGGGGTAGACCTGGTGTCCGCCTGCATTCGCGATTAAGGGGTAGACCTGGTGTCCGCCTGCATTCCCGCTTAAGGGGTAGACCTGGTGTCCGGCCGGCATTCCCGCTTAAGGGGTAGACCTGGTGTCCGCCTCGCATTCGCGATTAAGGGGTAGACCTGGTGTCCGCCTGCATTCCCGCTTAAGGGTAGACCTGGTGTCCGCCGGCATTCGCGATTAAGGGGTAGACCTGGTGTCCGCCTGCATTCCCGCTTAAGGGGTAGACCTGGTGTCCGCCGGCATTCCCGCTTAAGGGGTAGACCTGGTGTCCGCCGGCATTCCCGCTTAAGGGGTAGACCTGGTGTCCGCCTGCATTCGCGATTAAGGGGTAGACCTGGTGTCCGCCTGCATTCCCGCTTAAGGGGTAGACCTGGTGTCCGCCGGCATTCCCGCTAAGGGGTAGACCTGGTGTCCGCCTGCATTCGCGATTAAGGGGTAGACCTGGTGTCCGCCCGGCATTCCCGCTTAAGGGGTAGACCTGGTGTCCGCCGGCATTCCCGCTTAAGGGGTAGACCTGGTGTCCGCCCGCATTCCCGCTTAAGGGTAGACCTGGTGTCCGGCCGCATTCGCGATTAAGGGGTAGACCTGGTGTCCGCCTGCATTCCCGCTTAAGGGGTAGACCTGGTGTCCGCCTGCATTCCCGCTTAAGGGGTAGACCTGGTGTCCGCCGGCATTCCCGCTTAAGGGGTAGACCTGGTGTCCGCCTCGCATTCCCGCTTTAAGGGGTAGACCTGGTGTCCGCCGGCATTCCCGCTTAAGGGGTAGACCTGGTGTCCGCCTGCATTCCCGCTTAAGGGGTAGACCTGGTGTCCGCCTGCATTCCCGCTTAAGGGGTAGACCTGGTGTCCGCCTGCATTCCCGCTTAAGGGGTAGACCTGGTGTCCGGCCGGCATTCCCGCTTAAGGGGTAGACCTGGTGTCCGCCTGCATTCCCGCTTAAGGGGTAGACCTGGTGTCCGCCGGCATTCCCGCTTTAAGGGGTAGACCTGGTGTCCGCCGGCATTCGCGATTAAGGGGTAGACCTGGTGTCCGCCTGCATTCCCGCGATTAAGGGGTAGACCTGGTGTCCGCCGGCATTCGCGATTAAGGGGTAGACCTGGTGTCCGCCGGCATTCCCGCTTTAAGGGGTAGACCTGGTGTCCGCCTGCATTCCCGCGATTAAGGGGTAGACCTGGTGTCCGCCGGCATTCCCCGCTTAAGGGGTAGACCTGGTGTCCGCCTGCATTCCCGCTTAAGGGGTAGACCTGGTGTCCGGCCGGCATTCCCGCGATTAAGGGGTAGACCTGGTGTCCGCCTGCATTCCCCGCTTAAGGGGTAGACCTGGTGTCCGCCTGCATTCCCGCTTAAGGGGTAGACCTGGTGTCCGCCGGCATTCCCGCTTTAAGGGGTAGACCTGGTGTCCGCCGGCATTCGCGATTAAGGGGTAGACCTGGTGTCCGCCTGCATTCCCGCTTAAGGGGTAGACCTGGTGTCCGCCGGCATTCCCGCTTAAGGGGTAGACCTGGTGTCCGCCTGCATTCCCGCTTAAGGGGTAGACCTGGTGTCCGCCTGCATTCCCGCATTAAGGGGTAGACCTGGTGTCCGCCGGCATTCCCGCTTAAGGGGTAGACCTGGTGTCCGCCTGCATTCCCGCTTAAGGGGTAGACCTGGTGTCCGGCCGGCATTCCCGCTTAAGGGGTAGACCTGGTGTCCGCCTGCATTCCCGCTTAAGGGGTAGACCTGGTGTCCGCCGGCATTCCCGCTTAAGGGGTAGACCTGGTGTCCGCCTGCATTCGCGATTAAGGGGTAGACCTGGTGTCCGCCGGCATTCCCCGCTTAAGGGGTAGACCTGGTGTCCGCCGGCATTCCCGCTTAAGGGGTAGACCTGGTGTCCGCCTCGCATTCCCGCTTAAGGGGTAGACCTGGTGTCCGCCGGCATTCCCGCTTAAGGGGTAGACCTGGTGTCCGCCGGCATTCCCCGCTTAAGGGGTAGACCTGGTGTCCGCCTCGGCATTCCCGCTTAAGGGGTAGACCTGGTGTCCGCCGGCATTCGCGATTAAGGGGTAGACCTGGTGTCCGCCTGCATTCCCGCTTTAAGGGGTAGACCTGGTGTCCGCCCGCATTCCCGCTTAAGGGGTAGACCTGGTGTCCGCCTGCATTCCCGCTTAAGGGGTAGACCTGGTGTCCGCCGGCATTCCCGCTTTTAAGGGGTAGACCTGGTGTCCGCCGGCATTCGCGATTAAGGGGTAGACCTGGTGTCCGCCTGCATTCCCCGCTTAAGGGGTAGACCTGGTGTCCGCCGGCATTCCCGCTTAAGGGGTAGACCTGGTGTCCGCCTTCGCATTCCCGCTTAAGGGGTAGACCTGGTGTCCGCCTGCATTCCCGCGATTAAGGGGTAGACCTGGTGTCCGCCGGCATTCCCGCTTAAGGGGTAGACCTGGTGTCCGCCTCGCATTCCCGCTTTAAGGGGTAGACCTGGTGTCCGGCCGGCATTCGCGATTAAGGGGTAGACCTGGTGTCCGCCTGCATTCCCGCTTAAGGGGTAGACCTGGTGTCCGGCCGGCATTCCCGCGATTAAGGGGTAGACCTGGTGTCCGCCTGCATTCCCGCTTTAAGGGGTAGACCTGGTGTCCGGCCGGCATTCCCGCGATTAAGGGGTAGACCTGGTGTCCGCCGGCATTCCCGCTTAAGGGGTAGACCTGGTGTCCGCCTGCATTCCCGCTTAAGGGGTAGACCTGGTGTCCGCCGGCATTCCCGCTTTAAGGGGTAGACCTGGTGTCCGCCGGCATTCCCGCTTAAGGGGTAGACCTGGTGTCCGCCTGCATTCCCGCGATTAAGGGGTAGACCTGGTGTCCGCCTCGCATTCCCGCTTAAGGGGTAGACCTGGTGTCCGCCGGCATTCCCGCTTAAGGGGTAGACCTGGTGTCCGGCCGGCATTCGCGATTAAGGGTAGACCTGGTGTCCGGGCCTGCATTCCCGCTTAAGGGGTAGACCTGGTGTCCGCCGGCATTCCCGCTTAAGGGGTAGACCTGGTGTCCGCCGGCATTCCCGCTTAAGGGGTAGACCTGGTGTCCGCCTGCATTCGCGATTAAGGGGT
>JAPFBE010000099.1:97288-104788 GCA_034336665.1 Luscinia megarhynchos | reverse complement strand
CGCGCTGGCGGCGCGCCGGACGGGGGGCTCGGTTGGGCTGACCCGCCCCCGAGGCCGGCCCGAAAAGCACCGGACGTGCTAGGAGGAGACAGCGACCCGACGAGGCGGGCGCGGCCCGGACACCCGAGGCCCCGAGGCCGGGCGGCTCGCTCTGCAGCAGGCGGCGGCGCGACCAAGGAGCGCCGGTGCGGTGCGCGCGCTGAACGGGCTCTTTTCCCCCGTCCGCGTGCCCCATCGGTTCTCATCCCCTTTTCTCTCTTCTCCGTCTTCCCTCGGGGGACCGCGCTTCTCTTTCTCTCGGCTCGAGCTCGAGCCGCACCGCCGCCCGAGCGCTGCTCGCGGCCGGCACACCTAACGGGCGATACTCGGCACCGAAGCCGGCACCGGCACCTCGCGCGCTTTTCCAAGGACACCTGAGGACTGGCGGGGCCACGCGGCCGTCACACAGCCCGGGACGGTAAAGACGTTCCTCCCCCCAAAGCAGCGGGAGGAGCGACACCTCGCCTGCGACGGCGGGGTGGCCGATCGGAAAGGAGACCGCCCTGCTCGAGAAGCGGGCACCGCCGAGGCTTCCCCCATGACAGAGAGAAGCCCCGGGGAGAGGTGCCCGGCCAGCCGAGGGCCCTTCCGACGCCACCCGAGGAACCACCTCATCGATCGCTCGGAGACAAAGGCCCCGCGGCCACGCTTCCTGGGGACAACAGAAAACCGAAAAAGAGGAAAAAGACAAAAGCACACTACGCGTCGCACGACCCGTGCTAGCCACGGGGGTCACGGGCCTGCGGCGGGGGCCGGGGGCGGGGGCGAGACTCGAGACTCAACTCCCCCCTAAAACCCCCCATCCGCCCGCCGACGCAGCCTCGAGCCCGCGCCGGGGACCGGAGGCGGGGGCGAGACTCGAGACTCAACTCCCCCCAAAACCCCCCATCCGCCCGCCGGCACGGATTCTCTCGGTCTCTCTCGCCAGCACACAGCGTCTCTCTGGGCCTTCGCTTCGTGGCCCGCGACCCTTTCGTCGTCAGCTGCTGGTGCCGCGGCTTAAGGCCGCGTGAGAAAAAGAAGGGAAAAGGCCGGGCGGCCCCCACACTCCGCCACGCCTGAAAAAGCAGAGCCGTTCGCAACCCAGCCCGCCGGGCAGCCACCGCAGCCGGGGCAGCAGGCCAGACCCCACACGCCGCCCGGCCACGGTGGCTCGGATCGCACCAGCCGAGGAGGGAGATGGGGCGAGGCGCCGCCGCCTCGCCCCCCACATCGCCGGGGGCTTTTCTCTCTCGCTTCTCTGTCGCGTTCCGGCCCGCTCTACGGCGCAGCCGGCCACCGCGGCCGGCCGCCACCGCTAAAATGAACACTCCGCCCGCTACGCGGGTCCCCGGCTTAGGGCCGAGGAAGGGGGAACCATGCTTTCAACGAGGCACGGCGGGGAAGGGGTGCCGCCAACCCCGGCCGGCAAACTCCACGGGGCGACTCCCGTCACCGAGCTCCCCCACCTTGGGCGAGCCGAGGCGAGGCCGGATGCCCCACCGGCACGCCCCCGCGAACCCTTCCCAGGCGGACGCTCTCTCTGGGCAAGACGGGTCGGGAGCGGGGAACGAGGCCGAGCGAGCCGTGCTCTCGGGGGAGCTCTCGGGGAAGGGGCCGGGGAACCTACCACTCGGCAGGCTCAACGCAACCCCCGGCCGCGTCCAGCCCCCGGCTGCCGGTAAAGCGCACCGGACCGGCAGCCGAAGAACGCCGCACCCGCCAGAGCGGGTCGGCCCCGGCTTAAGGCCGGGCGGAAAAGGACGAGGCGCCGCCGCCTCGCCACCGTCGCCGGAGGAGCGAGCGGGCACCCGGCTCCCCCTTCTCGCGAAACCGGCAGCAGCCGGGCCGGAGCGGGACACGCGCTCGCGGCTTGATCTCGCTTTCTCGGGTCTCCCCGCCTCACCTGGCCTGGGCCGGGGAGCACAGCTCGCATCGCCCGCTGCTGAAGCCGGCAGCAGCCGGGCCGGAGCGGGACACGCGCTCGCGGCTTCGCTCTCGCTTTCTCTCGGGTCTCCCCGCCTCACCTGGCCTGGGCCGGGGAGCACAGCTCGCATCGCCCGCTTTTTCGCGAAACCGGCAGCAGCCGGGCCGGAGCGGGACACGCGCTCGCTGGGCTTCGCCTCTCGCTTTCTCGGGTCTCCCCGCCTACCTGGCCTGGGCCGGGAGCACAGCTCGCATCGCTCGCCGCGAAACCGGCAGCAGCCGGGCCGGAGCGGGACACGCGCCGCTGGCTTCGCTCTCGCTTCTCGGGTCTCCCCGCCTCACCTGGCCTGGGCCGGGGAGCACAGCTCGCATCGCCCGCTTTTCGCGAAACCGGCAGCAGCCGGGCCGGAGCGGGACACGCGCTTCGCGGCTTCGCTCTCGCTTCTCTCGGGTCTCCCCGCCTCACCTGGCCTGGGCCGGGGAGCACAGCTCGCATCGCCCGCTGCGAAACCGGCAGCAGCCGGGCCGGAGCGGGACACGCGCTCGCGGCTTCGCTTCTCGCTTTCTCGGGTCTCCCCGCCTCACCTGGCCTGGGCCGGGGAGCACAGCTCGCATCGCCCGCTTTTCGCGAAACCGGCAGCAGCCGGGCCGGAGCGGGACACGCGCTCGCGGCTTCGCTCTCGCTTCTCTCGGGTCTCCCCGCCTCACCTGGCCTGGGCCGGGGAGCACAGCTCGCATCGCCCGCTGCGAAACCGGCAGCAGCCGGGCTGAGCGGGACACGCGCTCGCGGCTTCGCTCTCGCTTCTCTCGGGTCTCCCCGCCTCACCTGGCCTGGGCCGGGGAGCACAGCTCGCATCGCCCGCTGCGAAGCCGGCAGCAGCCGGGCCGGAGCGGGACACGCGCGGCCGCTCGGCTTCGCTTCTCTCGGGTCTCCCCGCCTCGCCTGGCCCGGGCCGGGGAGCAGCTCGCCTCGCTTCCACCTGTCCTAGTACACTGGGTGGTACGGGAATGCCGGACAAAGCCCCGGGAGAGTCCTTGCCGTGCATTGGCGGTACGGTTCCTGAGCCGGCACGACCGCCCCGCGCGGCCGCCCTTTTCCGCCTACGGACACAGGCACCGCACAGCCTGCGGGGAGACGGCCCGTAACCTCGTCTCCCATAATACGGACAAGCGGGGCCCAGGCGGCCGACGAGCACAAGAGAACGAAGCCTAGGTGACCGGGGTGGCGCAGCGGAGCACGCCGCCTCCTACGATGAGGCAGCCGGAGGCAGCCGAAAACAGCGACCCCTTAGCGCACTTCCGAGGACACCAGGTCTACCCAGCCAGCGGGTAGACCTGGTGTCCGCCGGCATTCCCCGCTTAAGGGGTAGACCTGGTGTCCGCCGGCATTCGCGATTAAGGGGTAGACCTGGTGTCCGCCTGCATTCCCGCTTAAGGGGTAGACCTGGTGTCCGCCTGCATTCGCGATTAAGGGGTAGACCTGGTGTCCGCCGGCATTCCCGCTTAAGGGGTAGACCTGGTGTCCGCCGGCATTCCCGCTTAAGGGGTAGACCTGGTGTCCGCCTGCATTCCCGCTTAAGGGGTAGACCTGGTGTCCGCCGGCATTCCCGCTTAAGGGGTAGACCTGGTGTCCGCCTGCATTCCCGCTTAAGGGGTAGACCTGGTGTCCGCCTGCATTCCCGCTTAAGGGGTAGACCTGGTGTCCGCCTGCATTCCCGCTTAAGGGGTAGACCTGGTGTCCGCCGGCATTCGCGATTAAGGGGTAGACCTGGTGTCCGCCTGCATTCCCGCTTAAGGGGTAGACCTGGTGTCCGCCGGCATTCCCGCTTAAGGGGTAGACCTGGTGTCCGCCTGCATTCCCGCTTAAGGGGTAGACCTGGTGTCCGCCTGCATTCGCGATTAAGGGGTAGACCTGGTGTCCGCCTGCATTCCCGCTTAAGGGGTAGACCTGGTGTCCGCCTGCATTCGCGATTAAGGGGTAGACCTGGTGTCCGCCTGCATTCCCGCTTAAGGGGTAGACCTGGTGTCCGCCGGCATTCCCGCTTAAGGGGTAGACCTGGTGTCCGCCTGCATTCGCGATTAAGGGGTAGACCTGGTGTCCGCCGGCATTCCCGCTTAAGGGGTAGACCTGGTGTCCGCCGGCATTCGCGATTAAGGGGTAGACCTGGTGTCCGCCTGCATTCCCGCTTAAGGGGTAGACCTGGTGTCCGCCGGCATTCCCGCTTAAGGGGTAGACCTGGTGTCCGCCGGCATTCCCGCGCTTAAGGGGTAGACCTGGTGTCCGCCTGCATTCCCGCTTAAGGGGTAGACCTGGTGTCCGCCGGCATTCCCGCTTAAGGGGTAGACCTGGTGTCCGCCTGCATTCCCGCTTAAGGGGTAGACCTGGTGTCCGCCGGCATTCCCGCTTAAGGGGTAGACCTGGTGTCCGCCGGCATTCGCGATTAAGGGGTAGACCTGGTGTCCGCCTGCATTCCCGCTTAAGGGGTAGACCTGGTGTCCGCCGGCATTCCCGCTTAAGGGGTAGACCTGGTGTCCGCCTGCATTCCCGCTTAAGGGGTAGACCTGGTGTCCGCCGGCATTCCCGCTTAAGGGGTAGACCTGGTGTCCGCCTGCATTCCCGCTTAAGGGGTAGACCTGGTGTCCGCCTGCATTCCCGCTTAAGGGGTAGACCTGGTGTCCGCCGGCATTCCCGCTTAAGGGGTAGACCTGGTGTCCGCCGGCATTCCCGCGATTAAGGGGTAGACCTGGTGTCCGCCTGCATTCCCGCTTAAGGGGTAGACCTGGTGTCCGCCGGCATTCGCGATTAAGGGGTAGACCTGGTGTCCGCCTGCATTCCCGCTTAAGGGGTAGACCTGGTGTCCGCCTGCATTCGCGATTAAGGGGTAGACCTGGTGTCCGCCGGCATTCCCGCTTAAGGGGTAGACCTGGTGTCCGCCTGCATTCCCGCTTAAGGGGTAGACCTGGTGTCCGCCGGCATTCGCGATTAAGGGGTAGACCTGGTGTCCGCCGGCATTCCCGCTTAAGGGGTAGACCTGGTGTCCGCCGGCATTCGCGATTAAGGGGTAGACCTGGTGTCCGCCTGCATTCCCGCTTAAGGGGTAGACCTGGTGTCCGCCGGCATTCCCGCTTAAGGGGTAGACCTGGTGTCCGCCGGCATTCCCGCTTAAGGGGTAGACCTGGTGTCCGCCTGCATTCCCGCGATTAAGGGGTAGACCTGGTGTCCGCCTGCATTCCCGCTTAAGGGGTAGACCTGGTGTCCGCCGGCATTCCCGCTTAAGGGGTAGACCTGGTGTCCGCCTGCATTCGCGATTAAGGGGTAGACCTGGTGTCCGCCTGCATTCCCGCTTAAGGGGTAGACCTGGTGTCCGCCGGCATTCCCGCTTAAGGGGTAGACCTGGTGTCCGCCTGCATTCGCGATTAAGGGGTAGACCTGGTGTCCGCCCGGCATTCCCGCTTAAGGGGTAGACCTGGTGTCCGCCGGCATTCCCGCTTAAGGGGTAGACCTGGTGTCCGCCGGCATTCCCGCTTAAGGGGTAGACCTGGTGTCCGCCTGCATTCGCGATTAAGGGGTAGACCTGGTGTCCGCCTGCATTCCCGCTTAAGGGGTAGACCTGGTGTCCGCCGGCATTCCCGATTAAGGGGTAGACCTGGTGTCCGCCTGCATTCCCGCTTAAGGGGTAGACCTGGTGTCCGCCGGCATTCCCGCTTAAGGGGTAGACCTGGTGTCCGCCTGCATTCCCGCTTAAGGGGTAGACCTGGTGTCCGCCGGCATTCCCGCTTAAGGGGTAGACCTGGTGTCCGCCGGCATTCCCGCTTAAGGGGTAGACCTGGTGTCCGCCTGCATTCCCGCTTAAGGGGTAGACCTGGTGTCCGCCGGCATTCCCGCTTAAGGGGTAGACCTGGTGTCCGCCTGCATTCGCGATTAAGGGGTAGACCTGGTGTCCGCCTGCATTCCCGCTTAAGGGGTAGACCTGGTGTCCGCCGGCATTCGCGATTAAGGGGTAGACCTGGTGTCCGCCTGCATTCCCGCTTAAGGGGTAGACCTGGTGTCCGCCGGCATTCCCGCTTAAGGGGTAGACCTGGTGTCCGCCGGCATTCCCGCTTAAGGGGTAGACCTGGTGTCCGCCTGCATTCCCGCTTAAGGGGTAGACCTGGTGTCCGCCGGCATTCCCGCTTAAGGGGTAGACCTGGTGTCCGCCCGGCATTCGCGATTAAGGGGTAGACCTGGTGTCCGCCGGCATTCCCGCTTAAGGGGTAGACCTGGTGTCCGCCTGCATTCGCGATTAAGGGGTAGACCTGGTGTCCGCCGGCATTCCCGCTTAAGGGGTAGACCTGGTGTCCGCCGGCATTCCCGCTTAAGGGGTAGACCTGGTGTCCGCCCGGCATTCCCGCTTAAGGGGTAGACCTGGTGTCCGCCTGCATTCCCGCTTAAGGGGTAGACCTGGTGTCCGCCCGGCATTCCCGCTTAAGGGGTAGACCTGGTGTCCGCCGGCATTCCCGCTTAAGGGGTAGACCTGGTGTCCGCCTGCATTCCCGCTTAAGGGGTAGACCTGGTGTCCGCCGGCATTCCCGCTTAAGGGGTAGACCTGGTGTCCGCCGGCATTCCCGCTTAAGGGGTAGACCTGGTGTCCGCCTGCATTCGCGATTAAGGGGTAGACCTGGTGTCCGCCGGCATTCCCGCTTAAGGGGTAGACCTGGTGTCCGCCGGCATTCGCGATTAAGGGGTAGACCTGGTGTCCGCCTGCATTCCCGCTTAAGGGGTAGACCTGGTGTCCGCCGGCATTCGCGATTAAGGGGTAGACCTGGTGTCCGCCTGCATTCCCGCTTAAGGGGTAGACCTGGTGTCCGCCGGCATTCCCGCTTAAGGGGTAGACCTGGTGTCCGCCGGCATTCCCGCTTAAGGGGTAGACCTGGTGTCCGCCGGCATTCCCGCTTAAGGGGTAGACCTGGTGTCCGCCGGCATTCGCGATTAAGGGGTAGACCTGGTGTCCGCCTGCATTCCCGCTTAAGGGGTAGACCTGGTGTCCGCCGGCATTCCCGCTTAAGGGGTAGACCTGGTGTCCGCCTGCATTCCCGCTTAAGGGGTAGACCTGGTGTCCGCCGGCATTCCCGCTTAAGGGGTAGACCTGGTGTCCGCCGGCATTCGCGATTAAGGGGTAGACCTGGTGTCCGCCTGCATTCCCGCTTAAGGGGTAGACCTGGTGTCCGCCGGCATTCCCGCTTAAGGGGTAGACCTGGTGTCCGCCTGCATTCCCGCTTAAGGGGTAGACCTGGTGTCCGCCGGCATTCCCGCTTAAGGGGTAGACCTGGTGTCCGCCGGCATTCCCGCTTAAGGGGTAGACCTGGTGTCCGCCTGCATTCCCGCTTAAGGGGTAGACCTGGTGTCCGCCGGCATTCGCGATTAAGGGGTAGACCTGGTGTCCGCCTGCATTCCCGCTTAAGGGGTAGACCTGGTGTCCGCCGGCATTCGCGATTAAGGGGTAGACCTGGTGTCCGCCTGCATTCCCGCTTAAGGGGTAGACCTGGTGTCCGCCGGCATTCCCGCTTAAGGGGTAG
>JAPFBE010000099.1:87288-89788 GCA_034336665.1 Luscinia megarhynchos | reverse complement strand
GACGACGACGAGGAGGAGGAGGGGAGGGGGCGCTCGGGACAACGAGGAGCGGGGTTGCGCCCCCGTCCCCGGCGCTCGCGCCCGGCGCGCGCGCGGCAGCGACGGCACGGTACCGCCGCGGTACCCACCCGCAGACAGCCGCCCGCGCGGGGTGGAGCCCGGGGGCGAGGCCCGCGCCTCGCCTCCCTCTCGCCCTCTCTCGCCCTCTCTCGCTCGCTCGCACCGCCGCGGCGTCTCCGACGCCGTCTCTCTCTCTCTCTCTCTCGCTCTTACCCCGGCCGCCGCCGCCGCCGCACGGCGCGCGGCGCGGCCCCCTCGCGGCAAGGACGAGCTCCGCCCCAGCGGCTCGTTCCGGGAGCGGGGAGCTGCGGAGCGCTCCCCGAGTCTGCCTTTAGGGGGACGAAGGCCCTTGCGCGGCGACGAGGACGACGGCCGTCGCCTCTCGCCGCGGCCGACGGACCTGCGAGGCCACCCCAGCCGCGCCGCCGGGGAGGGGGGGCCCCCCCCCCGGGACGGCGATTGATCGTCAAGCGACGCTCAGACAGGCGTAGCCCCGGGAGGAACCCGGGGCCGCAAGTGCGTTCGAAGTGTCGATGATCAATGTGTCCTGCAATTCACATTAATTCTCGCAGCTAGCTGCGTTCTTCATCGACGCACGAGCCGAGTGATCCACCGCTAAGAGTTGTCTGGCTTTCGGCACCGACTCCGCGGGCGCGGAGGGGCCGGGACCGCCCGCGCCCAGCGGCGGCCCCCCTTGGCTTTCGACCGTACGAGCACACAGGCGTCAATTCCAAACGGAGGAGAGACAGGAGGGGAAAAAACCCCACCTTACGCTCCCAAGGCCGGCCCCAGCGGCGGGGGGGCCCGCGCCCCCGACCGCCTCCCCCCCCGCGCCAGGGGGGGGGAGACGCCGCCCGGCAAGGCCCTTGGCTCTTCGGAGGCGGCCCAGGCGCCCGGGCTCGGCCCGGCCTCTGCACGGAGAGGCTGGCGCCTTCGCGGCCAACGCGGACCGGACCGCACCGCACCGCCCCGCCGCGGGACGGCGGCCCGCCCGACCTCGCTCACGGGACCCGAAGCCGCCCTTCGCGGCCGGGCGCGGCGACGCCGCCGCCGGCCCCCGCTCACGCTTCCGCGCCTTTCGCCTCGGCCGATCGGCGGACTGCCGCGCCGCAGGCCGCCGCGCCGAGCGCGCGGCCGGCCCCTTGCTTCCCAGCGGCCTTACGGACGCCCGCGGGAACGCCGGCCGGCGACCGCCACTCCTTCCGCCGGCGCAACCCCTCCTGCGCGGGACCGGCTCTCCCCCGCCGCCGGGCCGGAGCCCGGCGGCCGCGCTCCGCCGCCGGCGCCGGAGGCGGGACGCCACCGACGACCCGAGCCGGCGTCGCGAGTGCCGGAGGCCTGCCGCTCGGCGAGACCCACCGCCGCCGCCGCCGCTTCGCCCCGCCGGGAGCACCTTGGCGCCGGCACGCGCCAGGCGGCAGGCGTACGGCGCTCAGCCGGGGGGCAACGCCCGCTCCCCTCGCTTCCGCTCGGGGACCGGGCGCGCGGGAGCGGCCCCCGCGGCCGCCCCGCACGCCTTAACCCTTGCGGCCCGCACGCGGCCGGGAAAGGAAGAGCGACGGGGGAAGCGACGGGCGGGGCCCGGGCCGGGACGGCCGCGGCGGGCGCCTTCTCCCCCCCCGGGGGGGGGGACACTGACCCGGCGGCGACGCCGCCACACCGGCACGGGGTCGCCGCGCTCGCCGGGCCTCCGCCGACGGAGGGAGACCGCCGAGCGCTCGCCCGGCACGGCACGGCACGGCACGGCACTGCACGGCACGGGAGAGGGCCGCTCGAGACAGGAGGGATGGCCGGCGGCACGGCGGCCGCCGCCGACGCCCTTCGGGCACAAGGCCGTCGAGGCAAGAGGCGCGGCCGCGGCCCGACGCGCCGGCGCCGGGCGCGCCAGGCGCCGCGGCGGCGGCCGAGAGGCGAGAGAGCGTGGCGGGCCCCGGCGGCCGCCACCCCGCGGCCGACGTAGGGCTGAGGCACCGCCAGCAGCCGGGCCAGGCCCGTGTCGAGGCGAGCGGGTCGGCCCCGCGGCCGGACCCCGGTTCGGTTCGCTTGCCGCGCGGTCTCTCCGCCGAGACCGGGCCGCAGAGAGGGGGGGGCAGGGCGCCCCTCCCCGGCAAGGCACGGCTGCCCCCCGCCCGCGGGACGCCGACCGACAGCGAGAGGGAGGGAGCGCGGCCGGCGGGCCGCGGACGCCACCGCGCGGGGGGGATCGGCGGGAGCGGGCTGCTCCCTACCCCCTCGCGGATGGCGCCGCGCCGCCGCCGCCCGGCACCGCCCGCTGCCGGCCGCCGCCGCCGCCGCGGCGGGGGCGCGTGCCGAGCCGCCCGAGTCTTTAAACCTCCGCCCGGCCCGGCGGCCCCCTCTCCCTCTCCCTACCGGCCCCCCCCAACGGCGTGTGACGACGCCGAGGGGAAAAAGCCGGCGGGCATGGGACGGGCCGCCGAGG
>JAPFBE010000099.1:72288-82288 GCA_034336665.1 Luscinia megarhynchos | reverse complement strand
CTTGGATCTCGCTTCTCTCGGGTCTCCCCGCCTCACCTGGCCTGGGCCGGGGAGCACAGCTCGCATCGCTCGCTTTTCGCGAAGCCGGCAGCAGCCGGGCCGGAGCGGGACACGCGCTCGCGGCTTCGCTCTCGCTTCTCTCGGGTCTCCCCGCCTCACCTGGCCTGGGCCGGGGAGCACAGCACGCATCGCCTGCTTTTCGCGAAACCGGCAGCAGCCGGGCCGGAGCGGGACACGCGCTCGCGGCTTCGCTCTCGCTTCTCTCGGGTCTCCCCGCCTCACCTGGCCTGGGCCGGGGAGCACAGCTCGCATCGCTCGCTTTTCGCGAAACCGGCAGCAGCCGGGCCGGAGCGGGACACGCGCTCGCGGCTTCGCTCTCGCTTCTCGGGTCTCCCCGCCTCACCTGGCCTGGGCCGGGGAGCACAGCTCGCATCGCCCGCTTTTCGCGAAGCCGGCAGCAGCCGGGCCGGAGCGGGACACGCGCTCGCGGCTTCGCTCTCGCTTCTCTCGGGTCTCCCCGCCTCACCTGGCCTGGGCCGGGGAGCACAGCTCGCATCGCCCGCTTTTCGCGAAACCGGCAGCAGCCGGGCCGGAGCGGGACACGCGCTCGCGGCTTCGCTCTCGCTTCTCTCGGGTCTCCCCGCCTCACCTGGCCTGGGCCGGGGAGCACAGCTCGCATCGCCTGCTTTTCGCGAAACCGGCAGCAGCCGGGCCGGAGCGGGACACGCGCTCGCGGCTTCGCTCTCGCTTCTCTCGGGTCTCCCCGCCTCACCTGGCCTGGGCCGGGGAGCACAGCTCGCATCGCCCGCTTTTCGCGAAACCGGCAGCAGCCGGGCCGGAGCGGGACACGCGCTCGCGGCTTCGCTCTCGCTTCTCTCGGGTCTCCCCGCCTCACCTGGCCTGGGCCGGGGAGCACAGCTCGCATCGCCCGCTTTTCGCGAAGCCGGCAGCAGCCGGGCCGGAGCGGGACACGCGCTCGCGGCTTCGCTCTCGCTTCTCGGGTCTCCCCGCCTCGCCTGGCCCGGGCCGGGGAGCAGCTCGCCTCGCTTCCACCTGTCCTAGTACACTGGGTGGTACGGGAATGCCGGACAAAGCCCCGGGAGAGTCCTTGCCGTGCATTGGCGGTACGGTTCCTGAGCCGGCACGACCGCCCCGCGCGGCCGCCCTTTTCCGCCTACGGACACAGGCACCGCACAGCCTGCGGGGAGACGGCCCGTAACCTCGTCTCCCATAATACGGACAAGCGGGGCCCAGGCGGCCGACGAGCACAAGAGAACGAAGCCTAGGTGACCGGGGTGGCGCAGCGGAGCACGCCGCCTCCTACGATGAGGCAGCCGGAGGCAGCCGAAAACAGCGACCCCTTAGCGCACTTCCGAGGACACCAGGTCTACCCAGCCAGCGGGGTAGACCTGGTGTCCGCCGGCATTCCCGCTTAAGGGGTAGACCTGGTGTCCGCCGGCATTCCCGATTAAGGGGTAGACCTGGTGTCCGCCGGCATTCCCGCTTAAGGGGTAGACCTGGTGTCCGCCTGCATTCGCGATTAAGGGGTAGACCTGGTGTCCGCCGGCATTCCCGCTTAAGGGGTAGACCTGGTGTCCGCCTGCATTCCCGCTTAAGGGGTAGACCTGGTGTCCGCCTGCATTCGCGATTAAGGGGTAGACCTGGTGTCCGCCGGCATTCCCGCTTAAGGGGTAGACCTGGTGTCCGCCTGCATTCCCGCTTAAGGGGTAGACCTGGTGTCCGCCGGCATTCGCGATTAAGGGGTAGACCTGGTGTCCGCCGGCATTCCCGCTTAAGGGGTAGACCTGGTGTCCGCCGGCATTCGCGATTAAGGGGTAGACCTGGTGTCCGCCTGCATTCCCGCTTAAGGGGTAGACCTGGTGTCCGCCGGCATTCCCGCTTAAGGGGTAGACCTGGTGTCCGCCTGCATTCCCGCTTAAGGGGTAGACCTGGTGTCCGCCTGCATTCCCGCTTAAGGGGTAGACCTGGTGTCCGCCTGCATTCCCGCTTAAGGGGTAGACCTGGTGTCCGCCTGCATTCGCGATTAAGGGGTAGACCTGGTGTCCGCCTGCATTCCCGCTTAAGGGGTAGACCTGGTGTCCGCCCGGCATTCCCGCTTAAGGGGTAGACCTGGTGTCCGCCTGCATTCGCGATTAAGGGGTAGACCTGGTGTCCGCCTGCATTCCCGCTTAAGGGGTAGACCTGGTGTCCGCCGGCATTCGCGATTAAGGGGTAGACCTGGTGTCCGCCTGCATTCCCGCTTAAGGGGTAGACCTGGTGTCCGCCGGCATTCCCGCTTAAGGGGTAGACCTGGTGTCCGCCTGCATTCCCGCTTAAGGGGTAGACCTGGTGTCCGCCTGCATTCCCGCTTAAGGGGTAGACCTGGTGTCCGCCTGCATTCCCGCGATTAAGGGGTAGACCTGGTGTCCGCCTGCATTCCCGCTTAAGGGGTAGACCTGGTGTCCGCCGGCATTCCCGCTTAAGGGGTAGACCTGGTGTCCGCCTGCATTCCCGCTTAAGGGGTAGACCTGGTGTCCGCCGGCATTCCCGCTTAAGGGGTAGACCTGGTGTCCGCCGGCATTCCCGCTTAAGGGGTAGACCTGGTGTCCGCCTGCATTCCCGCTTAAGGGGTAGACCTGGTGTCCGCCGGCATTCCCGCTTAAGGGGTAGACCTGGTGTCCGCCGGCATTCCCGCTTAAGGGGTAGACCTGGTGTCCGCCGGCATTCCCGCTTAAGGGGTAGACCTGGTGTCCGCCCGGCATTCCCGCTTAAGGGGTAGACCTGGTGTCCGCCGGCATTCCCGCTTAAGGGGTAGACCTGGTGTCCGCCGGCATTCGCGATTAAGGGGTAGACCTGGTGTCCGCCCGGCATTCCCGCTTAAGGGGTAGACCTGGTGTCCGCCGGCATTCCCGCTTAAGGGGTAGACCTGGTGTCCGCCTGCATTCCCGCTTAAGGGGTAGACCTGGTGTCCGCCTGCATTCCCGCTTAAGGGGTAGACCTGGTGTCCGCCGGCATTCCCGCTTAAGGGGTAGACCTGGTGTCCGCCTGCATTCCCGCTTAAGGGGTAGACCTGGTGTCCGCCGGCATTCCCGCTTAAGGGGTAGACCTGGTGTCCGCCGGCATTCCCGCTTAAGGGGTAGACCTGGTGTCCGCCTGCATTCCCGCTTAAGGGGTAGACCTGGTGTCCGCCTGCATTCCCGCTTAAGGGGTAGACCTGGTGTCCGCCGGCATTCCCGCTTAAGGGGTAGACCTGGTGTCCGCCTGCATTCGCGATTAAGGGGTAGACCTGGTGTCCGCCGGCATTCCCGCTTAAGGGGTAGACCTGGTGTCCGCCGGCATTCGCGATTAAGGGGTAGACCTGGTGTCCGCCTGCA
The DNA here is from genome assembly GCA_034336665.1 of Luscinia megarhynchos. Taxonomy (NCBI): domain Eukaryota; kingdom Metazoa; phylum Chordata; class Aves; order Passeriformes; family Muscicapidae; genus Luscinia; species Luscinia megarhynchos. The sequence goes on along the minus strand of JAPFBE010000099.1, from coordinate 78,914 downwards.
TTCCCGCTTAAGGGGTAGACCTGGTGTCCGCCGGCATTCCCGCTTAAGGGGTAGACCTGGTGTCCGCCTGCATTCGCGATTAAGGGGTAGACCTGGTGTCCGCCGGCATTCCCGCTTAAGGGGTAGACCTGGTGTCCGCCTGCATTCCCGCTTAAGGGGTAGACCTGGTGTCCGCCGGCATTCCCGCTTAAGGGGTAGACCTGGTGTCCGCCGGCATTCCCGCTTAAGGGGTAGACCTGGTGTCCGCCTGCATTCCCGCTTAAGGGGTAGACCTGGTGTCCGCCGGCATTCCCGCTTAAGGGGTAGACCTGGTGTCCGCCGGCATTCCCGCTTAAGGGGTAGACCTGGTGTCCGCCTGCATTCCCGCTTAAGGGGTAGACCTGGTGTCCGCCGGCATTCCCGCTTAAGGGGTAGACCTGGTGTCCGCCGGCATTCCCGCGATTAAGGGGTAGACCTGGTGTCCGCCTGCATTCCCGCTTAAGGGGTAGACCTGGTGTCCGCCGGCATTCCCGCTTAAGGGGTAGACCTGGTGTCCGCCTGCATTCCCGCTTAAGGGGTAGACCTGGTGTCCGCCGGCATTCCCGCTTAAGGGGTAGACCTGGTGTCCGCCGGCATTCCCGCTTAAGGGGTAGACCTGGTGTCCGCCTGCATTCCCGCTTAAGGGGTAGACCTGGTGTCCGCCGGCATTCGCGATTAAGGGGTAGACCTGGTGTCCGCCTGCATTCCCGCTTAAGGGGTAGACCTGGTGTCCGCCGGCATTCCCGCTTAAGGGGTAGACCTGGTGTCCGCCTGCATTCCCGCGCTTAAGGGGTAGACCTGGTGTCCGCCGGCATTCCCGCTTAAGGGGTAGACCTGGTGTCCGCCTGCATTCCCGCTTAAGGGGTAGACCTGGTGTCCGCCGGCATTCCCGCTTAAGGGGTAGACCTGGTGTCCGCCTGCATTCCCGCTTAAGGGGTAGACCTGGTGTCCGCCGGCATTCCCGCTTAAGGGGTAGACCTGGTGTCCGCCTGCATTCCCGCTTAAGGGGTAGACCTGGTGTCCGCCTGCATTCCCGCTTAAGGGGTAGACCTGGTGTCCGCCGGCATTCCCGCTTAAGGGGTAGACCTGGTGTCCGCCGGCATTCCCGCTTAAGGGGTAGACCTGGTGTCCGCCGGCATTCGCGATTAAGGGGTAGACCTGGTGTCCGCCTGCATTCCCGCTTAAGGGGTAGACCTGGTGTCCGCCGGCATTCCCGCTTAAGGGGTAGACCTGGTGTCCGCCTGCATTCGCGATTAAGGGGTAGACCTGGTGTCCGCCGGCATTCCCGCTTAAGGGGTAGACCTGGTGTCCGCCGGCATTCGCGATTAAGGGGTAGACCTGGTGTCCGCCTGCATTCCCGCTTAAGGGGTAGACCTGGTGTCCGCCGGCATTCCCGCTTAAGGGGTAGACCTGGTGTCCGCCGGCATTCCCGCTTAAGGGGTAGACCTGGTGTCCGCCGGCATTCCCGCTTAAGGGGTAGACCTGGTGTCCGCCGGCATTCCCGCTTAAGGGGTAGACCTGGTGTCCGCCGGCATTCCCGCTTAAGGGGTAGACCTGGTGTCCGCCTGCATTCCCGCTTAAGGGGTAGACCTGGTGTCCGCCTGCATTCGCGATTAAGGGGTAGACCTGGTGTCCGCCTGCATTCCCGCTTAAGGGGTAGACCTGGTGTCCGCCGGCATTCCCGCTTAAGGGGTAGACCTGGTGTCCGCCTGCATTCCCGCTTAAGGGGTAGACCTGGTGTCCGCCGGCATTCCCGCTTAAGGGGTAGACCTGGTGTCCGCCTGCATTCCCGCTTAAGGGGTAGACCTGGTGTCCGCCTGCATTCCCGCTTAAGGGGTAGACCTGGTGTCCGCCTGCATTCCCGCTTAAGGGGTAGACCTGGTGTCCGCCTGCATTCCCGCTTAAGGGGTAGACCTGGTGTCCGCCTGCATTCCCGCTTAAGGGGTAGACCTGGTGTCCGCCGGCATTCCCGCTTAAGGGGTAGACCTGGTGTCCGCCTGCATTCGCGATTAAGGGGTAGACCTGGTGTCCGCCTGCATTCCCGCTTAAGGGGTAGACCTGGTGTCCGCCGGCATTCCCGCTTAAGGGGTAGACCTGGTGTCCGCCTGCATTCGCGATTAAGGGGTAGACCTGGTGTCCGCCTGCATTCCCGCTTAAGGGGTAGACCTGGTGTCCGCCGGCATTCCCGCTTAAGGGGTAGACCTGGTGTCCGCCTGCATTCCCGCTTAAGGGGTAGACCTGGTGTCCGCCTGCATTCCCGCTTAAGGGGTAGACCTGGTGTCCGCCGGCATTCCCGCTTAAGGGGTAGACCTGGTGTCCGCCTGCATTCGCGATTAAGGGGTAGACCTGGTGTCCGCCTGCATTCCCGCTTAAGGGGTAGACCTGGTGTCCGCCGGCATTCCCGCTTAAGGGGTAGACCTGGTGTCCGCCTGCATTCGCGATTAAGGGGTAGACCTGGTGTCCGCCTGCATTCCCGCTTAAGGGGTAGACCTGGTGTCCGCCTGCATTCGCGATTAAGGGGTAGACCTGGTGTCCGCCTGCATTCCCGCTTAAGGGGTAGACCTGGTGTCCGCCGGCATTCCCGCGATTAAGGGGTAGACCTGGTGTCCGCCGGCATTCCCGCTTAAGGGGTAGACCTGGTGTCCGCCTGCATTCCCGCTTAAGGGGTAGACCTGGTGTCCGCCGGCATTCCCGCTTAAGGGGTAGACCTGGTGTCCGCCGGCATTCCCGCTTAAGGGGTAGACCTGGTGTCCGCCGGCATTCCCGCTTAAGGGGTAGACCTGGTGTCCGCCTGCATTCCCGCTTAAGGGGTAGACCTGGTGTCCGCCGGCATTCCCGCTTAAGGGGTAGACCTGGTGTCCGCCGGCATTCCCGCTTAAGGGGTAGACCTGGTGTCCGCCTGCATTCCCGCTTAAGGGGTAGACCTGGTGTCCGCCTGCATTCCCGCTTAAGGGGTAGACCTGGTGTCCGCCGGCATTCCCGCTTAAGGGGTAGACCTGGTGTCCGCCTGCATTCGCGATTAAGGGGTAGACCTGGTGTCCGCCGGCATTCCCGGGCTTAAGGGGTAGACCTGGTGTCCGCCTGCATTCCCGCTTAAGGGGTAGACCTGGTGTCCGCCGGCATTCCCGCTTAAGGGGTAGACCTGGTGTCCGCCTGCATTCCCGCTTAAGGGGTAGACCTGGTGTCCGCCGGCATTCCCGCTTAAGGGGTAGACCTGGTGTCCGCCTGCATTCCCGCTTAAGGGGTAGACCTGGTGTCCGCCGGCATTCCCGCTTAAGGGGTAGACCTGGTGTCCGCCTGCATTCCCGCTTAAGGGGTAGACCTGGTGTCCGCCTGCATTCCCGCTTTAAGGGGTAGACCTGGTGTCCGCCGGCATTCCCGCTTAAGGGTAGACCTGGTGTCCGCCGGCATTCCCGCTTAAGGGGTAGACCTGGTGTCCGCCTGCATTCCCGCTTAAGGGGTAGACCTGGTGTCCGCCTGCATTCGCGATTAAGGGGTAGACCTGGTGTCCGCCTGCATTCCCGCTTAAGGGGTAGACCTGGTGTCCGCCTGCATTCGCGATTAAGGGTAGACCTGGTGTCCGGCCCTGCATTCTCGATTAAGGGTAGACCTGGTGTCCGCCTGCATTCCCGCTTAAGGGGTAGACCTGGTGTCCGCCGGCATTCGCGATTAAGGGGTAGACCTGGTGTCCGCCTGCATTCCCGCTTAAGGGGTAGACCTGGTGTCCGCCGGCATTCCCGCTTAAGGGGTAGACCTGGTGTCCGCCTGCATTCGCGATTAAGGGGTAGACCTGGTGTCCGCCTGCATTCCCGCTTAAGGGGTAGACCTGGTGTCCGCCGGCATTCCCGCTTAAGGGGTAGACCTGGTGTCCGCCTGCATTCCCGCTTTAAGGGTAGACCTGGTGTCCGCCGGCATTCCCGCTTAAGGGGTAGACCTGGTGTCCGCCTGCATTCCCGCTTAAGGGGTAGACCTGGTGTCCGCCGGCATTCCAGCTTAAGGGGTAGACCTGGTGTCCGCCGGCATTCCCGCTTAAGGGGTAGACCTGGTGTCCGCCTGCATTCCCGCTTAAGGGGTAGACCTGGTGTCCGCCGGCATTCCCGCTTAAGGGGTAGACCTGGTGTCCGCCTGCATTCCCGCTTAAGGGGTAGACCCTGGTGTCCGCCTGCATTCGCGATTAAGGGGTAGACCTGGTGTCCGCCGGCATTCCCGCTTAAGGGGTAGACCTGGTGTCCGCCGGCATTCCCGCTTAAGGGGTAGACCTGGTGTCCGCCTGCTTTCGCCGCTTAAGGGGTAGACCTGGTGTCCGCCGGCATTCCCGCTTAAGGGGTAGACCTGGTGTCCGCCGGCATTCCCGCTTAAGGGTAGACCTGGTGTCCGCCTGCATTCCCGCTTAAGGGGTAGACCTGGTGTCCGCCGGCATTCCCGCTTAAGGGGTAGACCTGGTGTCCGCCGGCATTCCCGCTTAAGGGGTAGACCTGGTGTCCGCCGGCATTCCCGCTTAAGGGGTAGACCTGTTGTCCGCCGGCATTCCCGCGATTAAGGGGTAGACCTGGTGTCCGCCGGCATTCCCGCTCCATTAAGGGGTAGACCTGGTGTCCGCCGGCATTCCCGCTTTAAGGGGTAGACCTGGTGTCCGCCTGCATTCGCGATTAAGGGGTAGACCTGGTGTCCGCCGGCATTCCCGCTTAAGGGGTAGACCTGGTGTCCGCCGGCATTCGCGATTAAGGGGTAGACCTGGTGTCCGCCTGCATTCCCGCTTAAGGGGTAGACCTGGTGTCCGCCGGCATTCCCGCTTAAGGGGTAGACCTGGTGTCCGCCGGCATTCGCGATTAAGGGGTAGACCTGGTGTCCGCCTGCATTCCCGCTTAAGGGGTAGACCTGGTGTCCGCCGGCATTCCCGCTTAAGGGGTAGACCTGGTGTCCGCCGGCATTCCCGCTTAAGGGGTAGACCTGGTGTCCGCCTGCATTCCCGCTTAAGGGGTAGACCTGGTGTCCGCCTGCATTCCCGCTTAAGGGGTAGACCTGGTGTCCGCCTGCATTCGCGATTAAGGGGTAGACCTGGTGTCCGCCGGCATTCCCCGCTTAAGGGGTAGACCTGGTGTCCGCCGGCATTCCCGCTTAAGGGTAGACCTGGTGTCCGCCTGCATTCGCGATTAAGGGGTAGACCTGGTGTCCGCCGGCATTCCCGCTTAAGGGGTAGACCTGGTGTCCGCCGGCATTCGCGATTAAGGGGTAGACCTGGTGTCCGCCGGCATTCCCGCTTAAGGGGTAGACCTGGTGTCCGCCGGCATTCCCGCTTAAGGGGTAGACCTGGTGTCCGCCTGCATTCGCGATTAAGGGGTAGACCTGGTGTCCGCCTCTGCATTCGCCGCGATTAAGGGGTAGACCTGGTGTCCGCCTGCATTGCCGCTTAAGGGGTAGACCTGGTGTCCGCCTGCATTCCCGCTTAAGGGGTAGACCTGGTGTCCGCCGGCATTCCCGATTAAGGGGTAGACCTGGTGTCCGCCTGCATTCCCGCTTAAGGGTAGACCTGGTGTCCGCCGGCATTGCCGCGATTAAGGGGTAGACCTGGTGTCCGCCTGCATTCCCGCTTAAGGGGTAGACCTGGTGTCCGCCGGCATTCCCGCTTAAGGGTAGACCTGGTGTCCGCCGGCATTCCCGCTATAGGGTAGACCTGGTGTCCGCCTGCATTCCCGCTTAAGGGGTAGACCTGGTGTCCGCCGGCATTCCCGCTTAAGGGGTAGACCTGGTGTCCGCCTGCATTCCCGCTTAAGGGGTAGACCTGGTGTCCGCCGGCATTCCCGCTTAAGGGGTAGACCTGGTGTCCGCCTGCATTCCCGCTTAAGGGGTAGACCTGGTGTCCGCCGGCATTCCCGCTTAAGGGGTAGACCTGGTGTCCGCCTGCATTCGCCGAATAAGGGGTAGACCTGGTGTCCGCCGGCATTCCTCGCTTAAGGGGTAGACCTGGTGTCCGCCGGCATTCCCGCTTAAGGGGTAGACCTGGTGTCCGCCTGCATTCGCGATTAAGGGGTAGACCTGGTGTCCGCCGGCATTCCCGCTTAAGGGGTAGACCTGGTGTCCGCCGGCATTCCCGATTAAGGGGTAGACCTGGTGTCCGCCTGCATTCCCGCTTAAGGGGTAGACCTGGTGTCCGCCGGCATTCCCGCATTAAGGGGTAGACCTGGTGTCCGCCTGCATTCCCGCTTAAGGGGTAGACCTGGTGTCCGCCGGCATTCCCGCTTAAGGGGTAGACCTGGTGTCCGCCTGCATTCCCGCTTAAGGGGTAGACCTGGTGTCCGCCGGCATTCCCGCTTAAGGGGGTAGACCTGGTGTCCGCCTGCATTCGCGATTAAGGGGTAGACCTGGTGTCCGCCGGCATTCCCGCTTAAGGGTAGACCTGGTGTCCGCCTGCATTCCCGCTTAAGGGGTAGACCTGGTGTCCGCCTGCATTCCCGCTTAAGGGGTAGACCCTGGTGTCCGCCGGCATTCCCGCTTAAGGGGTAGACCTGTTGTCCGCCGGCATTCCCGCTTAAGGGGTAGACCTGGTGTCCGCCTACATTCCCGCATTAAGGGGTAGACCTGGTGTCCGCCGGCATTCCCGCTTAAGG
>JAPFBE010000099.1:47500-65000 GCA_034336665.1 Luscinia megarhynchos | reverse complement strand
CCGGCGGACACCAGGTCTACCCCTTAAGCGGGAATGCAGGCGGACACCAGGTCTACCCCTTAAGCGGGAATGCCGGCGGACACCAGGTCTACCCCTTAATCGCGAATGCAGGCGGACACCAGGTCTACCCCTTAAGCGGGAATGCAGGCGGACACCAGGTCTACCCCTTAAGCGGGAATGCCGGCGGACACCAGGTCTACCCCTTAAGCGGGAATGCCGGCGGACACCAGGTCTACCCCTTAAGCGGGAATGCCGGCGGACACCAGGTCTACCCCTTAAGCGGGAATGCAGGCGGACACCAGGTCTACCCCTTAAGCGGGAATGCAGGCGGACACCAGGTCTACCCCTTAATCGCGAATGCAGGCCGGACACCAGGTCTACCCCTTAAGCGGGAATGCCGGCGGACACCAGGTCTACCCCTTAATCGGGAATGCAGGCGGACACCAGGTCTACCCCTTAAGCGGGAATGACGGCGGACACCAGGTCTACCCCTTAATCGCGAATGCAGGCGGACACCAGGTCTACCCCTTAAGCGGGAATGCCGGCGGACACCAGGTCTACCCCTTAAGCGGGAATGCAGGCGGACACCAGGTCTACCCCTTAATCGGGAATGCAGGCGGACACCAGGTCTACCCCTTAAGCGGGAATGCAGGCGGACACCAGGTCTACCCCTTAATCGCGAATGCAGGCGGACACCAGGTCTACCCCTTAAGCGGGAATGCAGGCGGACACCAGGTCTACCCCTTAAGCGGGAATGCCGGCGGACACCAGGTCTACCCCTTAATCGCGAATGCCGGCGGACACCAGGTCTACCCCTTAAGCGGGAATGCCGGCGGACACCAGGTCTACCCCTTAAGCGGGAATGCCGGCGGACACCAGGTCTACCCCTTAAGCGGGAATGCAGGCGGACACCAGGTCTACCCCTTAATCGGGAATGCCGGCGGACACCAGGTCTACCCCTTAAGCGGGAATGCAGGCGGACACCAGGTCTACCCCTTAATCGCGAATGCAGGCGGACACCAGGTCTACCCCTTAAGCGGGAATGCAGGCGGACACCAGGTCTACCCCTTAAGCGGGAATGCCGGCGGACACCAGGTCTACCCCTTAAGCGGGAATGCCGGCGGACACCAGGTCTACCCCTTAAGCGGGAATGCAGGCGGACACCAGGTCTACCCCTTAAGCGGGAATGCAGGCGGACACCAGGTCTACCCCTTAAGCGGGAATGCCGGGCGGACACCAGGTCTACCCCTTAAGCGGGAATGCCGGCGGACACCAGGTCTACCCCTTAAGCGGGAATGCAGGCGGACACCAGGTCTACCCCTTAAGCGGGAATGACGGCGGACACCAGGTCTACCCCTTAAGCGGGAATGCAGGCGGACACCAGGTCTACCCCTTAAGCGGGAATGCCGGCGGACACCAGGTCTACCCCTTAAGCGGGAATGCAGGCGGACACCAGGTCTACCCCTTAATCGCGAATGCAGGCGGACACCAGGTCTACCCCTTAAGCGGGAATGCAGGCGGACACCAGGTCTACCCCTTAATCGCGAATGCAGGCGGACACCAGGTCTACCCCTTAAGCGGGAATGCCGGCGGACACCAGGTCTACCCCTTAAGCGGGAATGCAGGCGGACACCAGGTCTACCCCTTAAGCGCGAATGCAGGCGGACACCAGGTCTACCCCTTAAGCGGGAATGCAGGCGGACACCAGGTCTACCCCTTAATCGCGAATGCAGGCGGACACCAGGTCTACCCCTTAAGCGGGAATGCAGGCGGACACCAGGTCTACCCCTTAATCGCGAATGCAGGCGGACACCAGGTCTACCCCTTAAGCGGGAATGCCGGCGGACACCAGGTCTACCCCTTAAGCGGGAATGCAGGCGGACACCAGGTCTACCCCTTAAGCGGGAATGCAGGCGGACACCAGGTCTACCCCTTAAGCGGGAATGCCGGCGGACACCAGGTCTACCCCTTAAGCGGGAATGCAGGCGGACACCAGGTCTACCCCTTAAGCGGGAATGCCGGCGGACACCAGGTCTACCCCTTAAGCGGGAATGCCGGCGGACACCAGGTCTACCCCTTAATCGCGAATGCCGGCGGACACCAGGTCTACCCCTTAAGCGGGAATGCCGGCGGACACCAGGTCTACCCCTTAAGCGGGAATGCAGGCGGACACCAGGTCTACCCCTTAATCGCGAATGCCGGCGGACACCAGGTCTACCCCTTAAGCGGGAATGCCGGCGGACACCAGGTCTACCCCTTAATCGCGAATGCCGGCGGACACCAGGTCTACCCCTTAAGCGGGAATGCCGGCGGACACCAGGTCTACCCCTTAAGCGGGAATGCAGGCGGACACCAGGTCTACCCCTTAAGCGGGAATGCCGGCGGACACCAGGTCTACCCCTTAAGCGGGAATGCCGGCGGACACCAGGTCTACCCCTTAAGCGGGAATGCAGGCGGACACCAGGTCTACCCCTTAAGCGGGAATGCCGGCGGACACCAGGTCTACCCCTTAAGCGGGAATGCAGGCGGACACCAGGTCTACCCCTTAATCGCGAATGCAGGCGGACACCAGGTCTACCCCTTAAGCGGGAATGCCGGCGGACACCAGGTCTACCCCTTAATCGCGAATGCCGGCGGACACCAGGTCTACCCCTTAAGCGGGAATGCCGGCGGACACCAGGTCTACCCCTTAATCGCGAATGCAGGCGGACACCAGGTCTACCCCTTAAGCGGGAATGCCGGCGGACACCAGGTCTACCCCTTAAGCGGGAATGCAGGCGGACACCAGGTCTACCCCTTAATCGCGAATGCAGGCGGACACCAGGTCTACCCCTTAAGCGGGAATGCCAGGCGGACACCAGGTCTACCCCTTAATCGCGAATGCCGGCGGACACCAGGTCTACCCCTTAAGCGGGAATGCCGGCGGACACCAGGTCTACCCCTTAATCGCGAATGCAGGCGGACACCAGGTCTACCCCTTAAGCGGGAATGCAGGCGGACACCAGGTCTACCCCTTAATCGCGAATGCAGGCGGACACCAGGTCTACCCCTTAAGCGGGAATGCCGGCGGACACCAGGTCTACCCCTTAATCGGGAATGCAGGCGGACACCAGGTCTACCCCTTAATCGCGAATGCAGGCGGACACCAGGTCTACCCCTTAACGCGGGAATGCAGGCGGACACCAGGTCTACCCCTTAAGTCGGGAATGCCGGCGGACACCAGGTCTACCCCTTAATCGCGAATGCAGGCGGACACCAGGTCTACCCCTTAAGCGGGGAATGCAGGCGGACACCAGGTCTACCCCTTAATCGCGAATGCCGGCGGACACCAGGTCTACCCCTTAAGCGGGAATGCAGGCGGACACCAGGTCTACCCCTTAATCGCGAATGCAGGCGGACACCAGGGTCTACCCCTTAAGCGGGAATGCCGGCGGACACCAGGTCTACCCCTTAAGCGGGAATGCAGGCGGACACCAGGTCTACCCCTTAATCGCGAATGCCGGCGGACACCAGGTCTACCCCTTAAGCGGGAATGCAGGCGGACACCAGGTCTACCCTTAAGCGGGAATGCAGGCGGACACCAGGTCTACCCCTTAAGCGGGAATGCCGGCGGACACCAGGTCTACCCCTTAAGCGGGAATGCAGGCGGACACCAGGTCTACCCCTTAATCGCGAATGCCGGCGGACACCAGGTCTACCCTTAAGCGGGAATGCCGGCGGACACCAGGTCTACCCCTTAAGCGGGAATGCCGGCGGACACCAGGTCTACCCTTAAGCGGGAATGCCGGCGGACACCAGGTCTACCCTTAATCGCGAATGCAGGCGGACACCAGGTCTACCCCTTAAGCGGGAATGCAGGCGGACACCAGGTCTACCCCTTAGTCGCGAATGCAGGCGGACACCAGGTCTACCCCTTAAGCGGGAAGGCCGGCGGACACCAGGTCTACCCCTTAAGCGGGAATGCCGGCGGACACCAGGTCTACCCCCTTAAGCGGGAATGCAGGCGGACACCAGGTCTACCCCTTAAGCGGGAATGCAGGCGGACACCAGGTCTACCCCTTAAGCGGGGAATGCCGGCGGACACCAGGTCTACCCCTTAAGCGGGGAATGCAGGCGGACACCAGGTCTACCCCTTAAGCGGGGAATGCCGGCGGACACCAGGTCTACCCCTTAAGCGGGGAATGCAGGCGGACACCAGGTCTACCCCTTAAGCGGGAATGCAGGCGGACACCAGGTCTACCCCTTAAGCGGGAATGCAGGCGGACACCAGGTCTACCCTTAAGCGGGAATGCCGGCGGACACCAGGTCTACCCCTTAATCGCGAATGCCGGCGGACACCAGGTCTACCCCTTAAGCGGGAATGCAGGCGGACACCAGGTCTACCCCTTAATCGCGAATGCCGGCGGACACCAGGTCTACCCCTTAAGCGGGAATGCAGGCGGACACCAGGTCTACCCCTTAATCGCGAATGCCGCCGGACACCAGGTCTACCCCTTAAGCGGGAATGCAGGCGGACACCAGGTCTACCCCTTAATCGCGAATGCCGGCGGACACCAGGTCTACCCCTTAAGCGGGAATGCAGGCGGACACCAGGTCTACCCCTTAAGCGGGAATGCAGGCGGACACCAGGTCTACCCCTTAATGCGGGAATGCAGGCGGACACCAGGTCTACCCCTTAAGCGGGAATGCCGGCGGACACCAGGTCTACCCCTTAAGCGGGAATGCAGGCGGACACCAGGTCTACCCCTTAATCGCGAATGCAGGCGGACACCAGGTCTACCCCTTAAGCGGGAATGCAGGCGGACACCAGGTCTACCCCTTAATCGCGGGAATGCCGGCGGACACCAGGTCTACCCCTTAAGCGGGAATGCAGGCGGACACCAGGTCTACCCCTTAATCGCGAATGCCGGCGGACACCAGGTCTACCCCTTAAGCGGGAATGCGGGCGGACACCAGGTCTACCCCTTAAGCGGGAATGCAGGCGGACACCAGGTCTACCCCTTAAGCGGGAATGCCGGCGGACACCAGGTCTACCCCTTAAGCGGGAATGCCGGCGGACACCAGGTCTACCCCTTAATCGCGAATGCAGGCGGACACCAGGTCTACCCCTTAAGCGGGAATGCAGGCGGACACCAGGTCTACCCTTAAGCGAATGCGGGCGGACACCAAGGTCTACCCCTTAAGCGGGAATGCAGGCGGACACCAGGTCTACCCCTTAAGCGGGAATGCAGGCGGACACCAGGTCTACCCTTAAGCGGGAATGCCGGCGGACACCAGGTCTACCCCTTAAGCGCGAATGCAGGCGGACACCAGGTCTACCCCTTAATCGCGAATGCCGGCGGACACCAGGTCTACCCCTTAAGCGGGAATGCAGGCGGACACCAGGTCTACCCCTTAATCGCGAATGCAGGCGGACACCAGGTCTACCCCTTAAGCGGGAATGCAGGCGGACACCAGGTCTACCCCTTAAGCGGGAATGCCGGCGGACACCAGGTCTACCCCTTAAGCGGGAATGCAGGCGGACACCAGGTCTACCCCTTAAGCGGGAATGCAGGCGGACACCAGGTCTACCCCTTAAGCGGGAATGCAGGCGGACACCAGGTCTACCCCTTAAGCGGGAATGCCGGCGGACACCAGGTCTACCCCTTAAGCGGGAATGCAGGCGGACACCAGGTCTACCCCTTAATCGCGAATGCCGGCGGACACCAGGTCTACCCCTTAAGCGGGAATGCAGGCGGACACCAGGTCTACCCCTTAATCGCGAATGCAGGCGGACACCAGGTCTACCCCTTAAGCGGGAATGCCGGCGGACACCAGGTCTACCCCTTAAGCGCGAATGCCGGCGGACACCAGGTCTACCCTTAAGCGGGAATGCCGGCGGACACCAGGTCTACCCCTTAAGCGGGAATGCCGGCGGACACCAGGTCTACCCCTTAAGCGGGAATGCAGGCGGACACCAGGTCTACCCCTTAAGCGGGAATGCCGGCGGACACCAGGTCTACCCCTTAAGCGGGAATGCCGGCGGACACCAGGTCTACCCCTTAAGCCCGGGAATGCGAGGCGGACACCAGGTCTACCCCTTAAGCGGGAATGCAGGCGGACACCAGGTCTACCCCTTAATCGCGAATGCAGGCGGACACCAGGTCTACCCCTTAAGCGGGAATGCCGGCGGACACCAGGTCTACCCCTTAAGCGGGAATGCAGGCGGACACCAGGTCTACCCCTTAATCGCGAATGCAGGCGGACACCAGGTCTACCCCTTAAGCGGGAATGCAGGCGGACACCAGGTCTACCCCTTAATCGCGAATGCCGGCGGACACCAGGTCTACCCCTTAAGCGGGAATGCAGGCGGACACCAGGTCTACCCCTTAAGCGGGAATGCCGGCGGACACCAGGTCTACCCCTTAAGCGGGAATGCAGGCGGACACCAGGTCTACCCCTTAATCGCGAATGCCGGCGGACACCAGGTCTACCCCTTAAGCGGGAATGCCGGCGGACACCAGGTCTACCCCTTAATGGCAGGGGAATGCCGGGCGGACACCAGGTCTACCCCTTAATCGGGAATGCGGGCGGACACCAGGTCTACCCCTTAAGCGGGAATGCAGGCGGACACCAGGTCTACCCCTTAATCGCGGGAATGCCGGCGGACACCAGGTCTACCCCTTAAGCGGGAATGCAGGCGGACACCAGGTCTACCCCTTAAGCGGGAATGCAGGCGGACACCAGGTCTACCCCTTAAGCGGGAATGCCGGCGGACACCAGGTCTACCCCTTAAGCGGGAATGCAGGCGGACACCAGGTCTACCCCTTAAGCGGGAATGCCGGCGGACACCAGGTCTACCCCTTAAGCGGGAATGCCGGCGGACACCAGGTCTACCCCTTAATCGCGAATGCAGGCGGACACCAGGTCTACCCCTTAATCGCGAATGCCGGCGGACACCAGGTCTACCCCTTAAGCGGGAATGCCGGCGGACACCAGGTCTACCCCTTAATCGCGAATGCAGGCGGACACCAGGTCTACCCCTTAAGCGGGAATGCCGGCGGACACCAGGTCTACCCCTTAAGCGGGAATGCAGGCGGACACCAGGGTCTACCCCTTAATCGCGGGAATGCCGGCGGACACCAGGTCTACCCCTTAAGCGGGAATGCAGGCGGACACCAGGTCTACCCCTTAAGCGGGAATGCAGGCGGACACCAGGTCTACCCCTTAAGCGCGAATGCCGGCGGACACCAAGGTCTACCCCTTAAGCGGGAATGCCGGCGGACACCAGGTCTACCCCTTAAGCGGGAATGCCGGCGGACACCAGGTCTACCCCTTAAGCGGGAATGCAGGCGGACACCAGGTCTACCCCTTAATCGCGAATGCAGGCGGACACCAGGTCTACCCCTTAAGCGGGAATGCCGGCGGACACCAGGTCTACCCCTTAATCGCGAATGCAGGCGGACACCAGGTCTACCCCTTAATCGCGAATGCCGGCGGACACTGGGTCTACCCCTTAAGCGGGAATGCGGGCGGACACCAGGTCTACCCCTTAATCGCGAATGCAGGCGGACACCAGGTCTACCCCTTAAGCGGGAATGCAGGCGGACACCAGGTCTACCCCTTAAGCGCGGAATGCGGGCGGACACCAGGTCTACCCCTTAAGCGGGAATGCCGAAGCGGACACCAGGTCTACCCCTTAAGCGGGAATGCCGGCGGACACCAGGTCTACCCCTTAATCGCGAATGCAGGCGGACACCAGGTCTACCCCTTAAGCGGGAATGCAGGCGGACACCAGGTCTACCCCTTAATCGCGAATGCAGGCGGACACCAGGTCTACCCCTTAAGCGGGAATGCCGGCGGACACCAGGTCTACCCCTTAATCGCGAATGCAGGCGGACACCAGGTCTACCCCTTAATCGCGGGAATGCCGGCGGACACCAGGTCTACCCCTTAAGCGGGAATGCCGGCGGACACCAGGTCTACCCCTTAATCGCGAATGCAGGCGGACACCAGGTCTACCCCTTAAGCGGGAATGCAGGCGGACACCAGGTCTACCCCTTAAGCGGGAATGCAGGCGGACACCAGGTCTACCCCTTAAGCGGGAATGCCGGCGGACACCAGGTCTACCCTTAAGCGGGGAATGCAGGCGGACACCAGGTCTACCCCTTAAGCGGGAATGCCGGCGGACACCAGGTCTACCCCTTAAGCGGGAATGCAGGCGGACACCAGGTCTACCCCTTAAGCGGGAATGCAGGCGGACACCAGGTCTACCCCTTAAGCGGGAATGCAGGCGGACACCAGGTCTACCCCTTAAGCGGGAATGCCGGCGGACACCAGGTCTACCCCTTAAAAGCGCGAATGCAGGCGGACACCAGGTCTACCCCTTAAGCGGGAATGCCGGCGGACACCAGGTCTACCCCTTAATCGCGGGAATGCAGGCGGACACCAGGTCTACCCCTTAATCGCGAATGCAGGCGGACACCAGGTCTACCCCTTAAGCGGGAATGCAGGCGGACACCAGGTCTACCCCTTAGTCGCGAATGCAGGCGGACACCAGGTCTACCCCTTAAGCGGGAATGCCGGCGGACACCAGGTCTACCCCTTAAGCGGGAATGCAGGCGGACACCAGGTCTACCCCTTAATCGGGAATGCCGGCGGACACCAGGTCTACCCCTTAAGCGGGAATGCCGGCGGACACCAGGTCTACCCGCTGGCTGGGTAGACCTGGTGTCCTCGGAGAAGTCGCTAAAGGAGTGCGCTGTTTTCGGCTGCCTCCGGCTGCCTCATCGTAGGGAATGGCGTGCTCCGCTTCGCCACCCGGTCACCCTAGGCTTCGTTCTCTTGTGCTCGTCGGCCGCCTGGGCCCCGCTTGTCCGTGATTATGGGAGGCGAGGTTACGGGCCGTCTCCCGCAGGCTGTCGCGGTGCCTGTGTCCGTGAGGGCGGAAAAGAGGCGGCAGCGGGGCGGTCGTGCGGCTCAGGAACCGTACCGCCAATGCACGGCAAGGACTCTCCGGGGCTTTGTCCGGCATTCCCGATACCACCCAGTGTACTACGGGACAGGTGGAAGCGAGCGAGCTGCTCCCGGCCCGGGCCAGGCGAGGCGGGGAGACCGAAGGCGAGAGCGAAGCCGCGGCGTGTCCCGCTCCGGCCCGGCTGCTGCCGGCCAGCGAAGCGATGCGAGCTGTGCTCCCCGGCCCAGAGCCAGGTGAGGCGGGGAGACCCGAGAGAAGCGAGCGAAGCAGCGGCGTGTCCCGCTCGGCCCGGCTGCTGCGGTTTCAGCAGCGGGCGATCGCGAGCTGTGCTCCCGGCCCAGGCCAGGTGAGGCGGGGAGACCCGAAAGGCGAAGCGAAGCAGCGGCGCTGTCCAGCTCCGGCCCCGGCTGCTGCCGGTTTTCAGCGAAAGCGGGCGATGCGAGCTGTGCTCCCGGCCCAGAGCCAGGTGAGGCGGGGAGACCCGAGAAAGCGAGAGCGAAGCCGCGAGCGCGTGTCCCGCTCGGCCCGGCTGCTGCGGTTTGCAGCGAGCGATCGCGAGCTGTGCTCCCCGGCCCAGAGCCAGGTGAAGCGGGGAGACCCGAGAGAAGCGAGGGCCCGAGCAGCGAGCGTGTCCCGCTCGGCCCGGCTGCTGCGGCCAGCGAGCGATGCGAGCTGTGCTCCCGGCCCAGGCCAGGTGGCGGGGAGACCGAGAGCGAGAGCGAAGCCGCGAGCGTGTCCCGCTCGGCCCGGCTGCTGCCGGTTTCGTAGCGAGCGATGCGTGCTGTGCTCCCGGCCCAGGCCAGGTGAGGCGGGGAGACCCGAGAAGCGAGAGCGAAGCCCAGCGGCGCGTGTCCCGCTCCGGCCCGGCTGCTGCGGTTTTGCGAAAAAGCAGGCGATGCGAGCTGTGCTCCCCGGCCCAGGCCAGGTGGGGCGGGGAGACCCGAGCAGAAGCGAGGGCGAAGCCGCGGCGTGTCCCGCTCGGCCCGGCTGCTGCGGCTTCAGCGGCAGGCGTCGCGAGCTGTGCTCCCGGCCCAGAGCCAGGTGAGGCGGGGGAGCCGAGAGAAGCGAGATCCAAGCCGCGGCGCGTGTCCCGCTCGGCCCGGCTGCTGCGGTTTTCGCGAAAAGGGGAGCCGGGTGCCCGCTTCGCTCCTCCGGCGGCGGTGGCGCGAGGCGGCGGCGCCTGCGTCCTTTTCGCGCCGACCTTAAGCCGGGGGCCGGCCCGCTCTGGCGGAGTGCGGCGTTCTTCGACTGCCGGTCCGGTGCGCTTTTACCGGCAGCCGGGGCTGGCGACCGCGGCGGGGTTGCGTTGAGCCTGCCGAGTGGTAGGTTCCCGGCCCCTTCCCCGAGAGCTCCCCGAGCACGGCTCGCTTCGGCCTCGTTCCCCGCTCCCGACCCGTCTTGCCCAGAGAGGCGTCCGCCTGGGAAAGGGTTCGCGGGGGCGTGCGGTGGGAGCATCCGGCCTCGCCTCGGCTTCGCCCAAGGTGGGGGGCTCGGTGACGGAGTCGCCCGTGGAGTTTGCCGGCCGGGTTGGCGGCACCCCTTCCCCGCCGTGCCTCGTTGAAAGCATGGTTCCCCCTTCCCTCGGCCCTAAGCCGGGGACCCCGCGTAGCAGGGCGGAGTATTCATTTTAGCGGTGGCGGCGGCCGCGGTGGCCGGCTTCGCCGTAGAGCGGGCGGAACGCGACAGAAGCGAGAGAAAAAGCCCCGGCGATGTGGAAAGGCGGCGGCGCCTCGCCCCATCTCCCTCGGCTGGTGCGATCCGAGCCACCGTGGCGAGGCGGCGTGTGGGGTCTGGCCTGCTGCCCCGGCTGCGGTGGCTGCCCGGCGGGCTGGGTTGCGAACGGCTCTGCTTTTCAGGCGTGGCGGAGTGTGGGGGAGCCGCCCGGCCTTTTCCCTTCTTTTTCTCCGCGGCCTTAAGCCGCGGCTACCCAGCAGCGCTGGCGGCGAAAGAGTCGCGGAGCCCACGAGAAGCGAAGGCCAGAGAGACGCTGTGTGCTGGCGAGAGACCGAGAGAATCCGTGCCGGCGGGCGGATGGGGGTTTTGGGGGAGTTGAGTCTCGAGTCGCCCCCCGCCTCCGGTCCCAGCGCGGAGCTCCAGACCGTCGGCGAGGCGGATGGGGGTTTTAGGGGGAGTTGAGTCCCGAGTCTCGCCCCCGCCCCGGCCCCGCCGCAGAGCCCGTGACCCCAGTGGCTAGCCGCGAATTCGTGCGGCAGCGTAGTGTGCTTTTGTCTTTTCCTCTTTTCGGTTTTCTGTTGTCCCCAGGAAAGGCGTGGCGCGGGGCCTTTGTCTCCAGCGTCGATGAGGTGGTTCCTCGGGTGGCGTCGGAAAGGGCCCTCGGCTGGCGGGCACCTCTCCCCGGGGCTTCTCTCTCTGTCATGGGGAAGCCTCGGCGGTGCCCCGCTTCTCGAGCAGAGGCGGTCTCCTTTCCGATCGGCCACCCCGCCGTCGCAGGCGAGGTGTCGCTCCTCCCGCTGCTTTGGGGGAGGAGCGTCTTTACCGTCCCGGGCTGTGTGGCGACGCGTGGCCCCGCCAGTCCTCAGGTGTCCTTGAAGCGCGCGAGGTGCCGGTGCCGGCTCGGTGCCGAAAGTATCGCCCGTTAGGTGTGCGGCCGCGAGCAGCGCTTCGGTGGCGGTCGCGGCTCGAGCTTCGAGCGAAGAGAGCGCGGTCCCCGAGGACGGAGAGAGAGAGAGAGAAGGGGATGAGAACCGATGGGGACGCGGACGAGGGAAAAGAGCCCGTTCAGCGCGCGCACCACCCAGCGCTCCTTAATCAGCGCCGCCGCCTGCTGCAGAAGCGAGCCGCCCGGCCTCGGGGCCTCGAGGTGTCGGGGCAGCGCCCGCCTCGTCGAGTCGCTGTCTCCTCTAGCACGTCCGGTGCTTTTCGGGCCGACCTCGGGGGCGGGTCAGCCCCAGCGAGCCCCGTCCGGCGCCCTGCCTAGCGCCGTGACTGTCGGAACAGCGAGCCGAGTCTCGAAGTGCGGGCCCGAGAAACAGAAGCGAGAGAGACGAAAGCGAGAAGCGGGAAGGAAGGCGAAAGAAAAAAGGCTGGCGTTGTTGTCGAGCGAGAGAAGCTGCGCCAGCGGTCCGGCTCCCTTGCCACGGCGTGGCGGGAAGGGCCGGCCGCCGGGGTCGGCCGATGTCGCCGAGGGCGTCTCCGCCTCCCGCCAGCGGCAGGGTGGAAGTCGCTCAGCGTGTAGCGCCGTTCCCGCCCCAAGCGCCGCCCGGGTCTGCGCTGATGTCGCCCGGCCGCCGCCCCTATACCGCCCACCGGTCGGGCGTGACCGAGAGAAGCGAGAGAGAGAGAGAAGAAGCGAGGCGGTCAGGGTTTGGCAGAGCGCTCGCCGGGCGGGCGGTCGGGCTCGTGAGCGCCGCCCGCGGCAGTCGCCCAGCAGGTGTGGCGGCTACCTGGTTGATCCTGCCAGTAGCATATGCTTGTCTCAAAGCTTAAGCCATGCATGTCTAAGTACACGGGCGGTACAGTGAAACTGCGAGATGGCTCATTAAATCAGTTATGGTTCCTTTAGTGGCTCCTCTCCCGCTCCTTGGATAACTGTGGTAATTCTAGAGCTAATACATGCCGACGGCGCCGACCTCGGGGGCAGCGTGCATTTATCAGACCAAAACCAACCGGGCCCGCCCGGCAGCTTTAGTGACTCTAGATAACCTCGAGCGATCGCCGCCCTCGCGGCGGCGGCGGCCGATTCGAATGTCTGCCCTATCAACTTTCGATGGTACTGTCTGTGCCTACCACTAGGTGACCACGGGTGGCGGGGAATCAGGGTTCGATTCGGAGGGAGCCTGAGAAAGCGGCTACCACATCCAAGGAAGGCAGCAAGCGGCGCAAATTACCCACTCCGACCGGGGAGGTAGTGACGAAAAATAACAATACAGGACTCTTCGAGGCCCTGTAATTGGAATGGCGCACTTTAAATCCTTGGCGAGGATCCATTGGAGGGCAAGTCTGGTGCCAGCAGCCGCGGTAATTCCAGCTCAATAAGCGTATCTTAAAGTTGCTGCAGTTAAAAAGCTTCGTAGTTGGATCTTGGGATCGAGCTGGCGGTCCGCCCGCGAAAGCCACCGCCTGTCCCAGCCCTGCCTCTGGCAGCCCCCTCGATGCTCTTAGCTGAGTGTCCACGGGGCCCGAAGCGTTTACTGAGAAAATTAGAGTGTTCAAAAGCAGGCCGGCCGCCCGGCGTACTGCAGCTAGGAATAATGGAATAGGACTCCCGGTTCTATTTTGTTGGTTTTCGGAAACAGGGCCATGATTAAGAGGGACGGCCGGGGGCATTCGTATTGTGCCGCTAGAGGTGAAATTCTTGGACCCGGCGCAAGGCGGCCTAGAGCGAAAGCATTTGCCAAGAATGTTTTTCATTAATCAAGAGCGAAAGTTCCCGGAGGTTCGAAGGCGATCAGATACCGTCGTAGTTCCGACCATAAGCGATGCCGACTGGCGATCCGGCGGCGTTATTCCCATGACCCGCCGGGCAGCTCCCGGGGAAACCCAAGTCTTTGGGTTCCGGGGGAAGTATAGTTGCAAAGCTGAAACTTAAAGGAATTGTGGAAGGGCACCACCAGGAGTGGAGCCTGCGGCTTAATTTGACTCAACACGGGAAACCTCACCCGGCCCGGACCACGGACAGGATTGACAGATTGAGAGCTCTTTCTCGATTCCGTGGGTGGTGGTGCATGGCCGTTCTTAGTTGGTGGAAGCGATTTGTCTGGTTAATTCCGATAGCGAGCGAGACTCTGGCATGCTAACTAGTTCACGCGACCCCGGCGGTCGGCGTCCAACTATAGAGGGACAAGTGGCGTTCCAGCCACCCGAGATTGAGCAATAACAGGTCTGTGATGCCCTTAGATGTCCGGGGCCGCACGCGCGCTACACTGACTGGCTCAGCTTGTGCCTACCCTCCGCCCGGCGAAGCGCGGGATATCCGTTGAACCCCATTAAGTGATGGGGATCGGGGGATTACAATTCTTCCCGTGAGCGAGGAATTCCCAGTAAGTGCGGGTCATAAGCTTCGCGTTGATTAAGTCCTGCCCTTTGTACACACCGCCCGTCGCTACTACCGATTGGATGGTTTAGTAGAGGTCCTCGGATGCGGCCCCGGCCGTGACTTAGCCCTACCCGGGGCGTCGAAGGCGGTCGAACTTGACTATCTAGAGGAGTAAAAGTCGTAACAAGGTTTCCGTAGGTGAACCTGCGGAAGGATCATTACGGTGGGGGGGGCGGCCTGCCGCACGCCGCCCGTTTTCCGTTCATACGCCAGCGGCTCCCCTCTCGCGGAGGGAGGAGGGGCCGCCGCCCGGCGCCCGCGCGCAGCAGCAGCCCCAGAAGCGAAGAGCGGAGGCGCCGGCGCATGAGCGCTCTCCAGCGGGAAAACGCTCGCAGCCAGACGCTCGTATGGCAGCGCCCGACGATGCCCTGAGCCCGACCCAGAGCAGCGTCGCGACCCGAGAGCGCCGCAGGAAGCGCTTGGCGGGCTGGCCGGCAGCGCCGAGGCCGCCTTCTTCTTCCCCCGCGCGTCGGTCCGCTAGTCGGTCCCGTCCCCGCCCGGGCCGGGGCGGCGGGCAGACCTCGAGCCTACGCCACAGCGGCCCGGCGCCCGCCGAAAGCGCCGGTCGCCCGGCGCTCCGCCCTCTCGCTTTTCGGCGTGGCGAGTTCGGCGGCAGGCAGCGTCAGCAGCGCCGGCAAGCGGCGAGCCGCAGCGGTCACCGAGGCGCAGCGCCCGGGCTACTGAGAAACCCGGGGACCCGAGGCGGGCGGCAGCTGGCGGTGGCAGCGGGGCGTCGGAGCGCGTCCAGCGGGCAGCTCCCGAAGGTGGCAGCCCGGGGAGGCACCCAGCGGGGAGCCATGCAGGTCGTTTCCCTCGCCCCCAGGGTCAGGGTACCCTGGCGCTCCGGCGCCTCGGCGGCCCGTCCCATGCCGCCCGGCTTTTTCCCCTCGACGTCGTCCTGCGCCGTTGGGGGAGCGGTAGGGAGAGGAGAGGGCGCACCGGGGCAGGAGGATTTAAAGGCTTCAGGCTGACTCGGCCACAGCGCCCCGCGCCCAGCGGCGGCGGCGCAGGCGAGTGCGGGCGGCAGCGCCTTGGCGCCATCCGCGAAAGGTGAGAGCAGCCCAGCTCCGCCGATCCCAGCGGTGGCGTCCAGCGGCCCGCGCGTCGCCCTCCCTCGCCGTCGATTGGCGTCCCGCGGGCGGGGCAACGCCCGTGCCTGCCGCGGGAGAGCTGCCCTGCCTGCGGCCCGGTCACCGGCGGAGGAGCAGCGCGGCAAGCGAACGGGGCGAAGGGTCCGGCGCGGGCGACCAGCTACCGCTCTGACACGGGCCTGGCCCGGCTGCTGGCGGTACCTCAGCCCTCGTCGGCCAGCGGGGTGCGCGCCCGAGACCCGCCCGTCTCTCGCCTCGGCGCCCGCCCCGCTCACCATCTGGCAGCGCCCGGCGCGTCGTCGAGCGCGGCAGCGCCTCTTACCTCGGCGGCCTTGTGCGAAGGCGTCGGCGGCGGCACCCGTGCCGCCCGGCCATCCCCCTGTCTCGAGCGGCCCTCTCCCGTACCGTGCAGTGCCGTGCCGATGCGTGCGGTGCGGGCGGCGCTTCAGCGGTCTCCCCTCCCGTCGGCGGAGGCCAGCCTTGGCGACCCGATACCCGGTGTGGCGTGCGCCGCCCAGGGTCAGTGTCCCCAGACCCGCCCAGCGGCCGTCCGGCCCGGGCCCGCCCGTCGCTTCCCCGTCAGCTCTTCGCTTTCCAGCGCGCTTGCAGCGCAAGGAATTAAAGGCGTGCAGAGGCGGCGCAGGGCAGCTCCAGCGCGCCGGTCCCGGCGAGGCGAGGCGGCGTTACCCGGCGCTGGCGCCCGTACGCCTGCCGCCTGGCGCGTGCGGCGCCAAAGATGCTCCAGCCGAAGCGAAGCGGCGGCGGTGCGTCTCGCCGGCGGCAGGCCTCCGGCTCTTTCAGCGACACCGGCTTCGGAGTCGTCGGTGGCGTCCCGCCTCCCGGCGCCCGGCCCGGCAGCGCGACGCCGAGCTCCGGCTCGGCCCGGAGAAACGGTCCAGCGCAGGAGGAGTTCGCGCCCGGGCGGAAGAATTAGCGATGCGCCGGCCAGCGTTCCGCAGGCGTCCGTAAGGCGCTGGGAAGCAAGGGCGGCAGCGGCGCTGCGGCGTGGCTGGCGCGACAGTCCGCCCGATCGGCGGCGCACGAGCGTGGCCGAGGGAGCAGCGGCGGCGTCGCCCAGCGCCCGGCAGCGAAAGCGGCTTCGAGGTCCCGTGAGCGAGGTCAGGGCGGGCCGCCGTCCCGCGGCGCGGCGGTCGCGGTCGCGGTCCGGTCAGCGTTGGCACGGCGCCAGCCTCTCCGATGCAGAAGGCGGGCGAGCCGAGGCGCCTGGGCGCCTCCGAAGAGCCAAAGGGCCTTGCAGGCGGCGTCTCCCCTGGCGGCGCGGTCAGAGCGCAGGCCCCGCCCGCTGGGGGCGGCAGGGCGTAGGTGGGGTTTTCCCCTCCTGTCTCTCCCTCCGTTTGGGAATTGGCGCCTGTAGTGCACCGTCGCGGTCGAAAGCCAAGGGGCGCCGCTGGGGCGTAGGCGGTCCAGCCCCTCAGCGCCAGCGGGTCGGTGCGAAAGCAGACAACTCTTAGCGGTGGATCCCTTTCGGCTCGATGCGTCGATGAAGAAGCGCAGCTAGCTGCGAGAATTAATGTGAATTGCAGGACACATTGATCGCCGACGCCGAGCGCACTGCGGCCCGGGTTCCTCCGGGGGCTCACGCCTATCTGGCGTCGGCTTAGCGATCAATCGCCCGTCCCAGAGCCCCCTCCCGGCGGCGCGACTGAAAGTAGCCTCGCTTAGAGTCCGTCGGCCGCTGGCGAGGCGGCGGCCGTCGCTCGTCGCCCGCGCAGAGACCATCGTCCCCCTAGCGAACTTCGGGGCGCTCGCAGCTCCCGCTCCCGAAGCTGAGCAGCTGAAGCTGGAAGCTCGTCCTTACCCTTGAGGGCAGCGCCCATGCCATGCGCCGTCGGCGGCAGTGGCAGGCGAGAGTAGAGCAGAGAGAGAGGCGGCGTCGGAGGCATCCGCAGTGTATCTGCAGCGGCGAGAAGGCGAAGAGGCGAGAGGCGGAGCGTGAGCCTGCGCCCGGGCTCCACCCAGCGAGGCGGCTGTCTGCGAGGTGGGGTACCCACTGGCGGTACCGTGCACGTCGCTACCGCAGCCAGCGCCCGGGGCCTTGGCGACGCCCGGGGGCAGAGCGCAACCCGGCTCCTCGTTGTCCAGCGCCCCCTCCCCTCCCTCCTCCCTGCGTCGTCGTCGTCCCGGTCGGTTCCCCTCGGTCAGGGGCCGTCTCTGCCGCGATGCCTGTTTCGGTTCGTCTCTCGGGCTGGGAGTCTCCGTGTCGCGGTCTCTCTCCGTCCCCCTCCGCTACGCTCCGCTCCGCTCCCGCTCCGTTGTCTCCCTCCTCTGGTGGCCTTGGCATAGGGGTTCCGGTTGAAGGAGGAGGAGGGGCATTGGAAAGGAGAGGGGGAAGGGGCCTTGGCCCAGCGCACAGCGTCGTCCGATCCGGCGGCCCGG
>JAPFBE010000099.1:0-45000 GCA_034336665.1 Luscinia megarhynchos | reverse complement strand
GCGAGGCTGAAGCGCTGTGGCAGACTGGCGCCCAGCGCAGTGAGAAGCTCATGCAGCGGCTGGCAGCCGCAGCAGCGGCGACTCTGGGGCAGCAGCGCCGGGACCCTTCCGTGGATCGCCCAGCTTCGGCGGGCACCGCTCGCCCTCCTCCGCCCGCCCCCGCCCACGCCTTGCGCGGCCCGACCCGCCTCGGGCGGCGGCTAGCGTCACCGCCACCGTAATTACATCGTCGCCGCGGCGCCGCCTCAGGCTGACAGCGGCCGCTAGCAGCAGCGGCCTGGCGTCCGCGCTCTCGCCAGTCGAAGCGGCGAAGCGCCAGCCTGGTCGACGGCGCGAAGCGGAGTCCCAGAGGTCCCCGGGCGGCGCCCGCCTCGGCGGCGCTAGCAGCCGGCTTAGAACTGAGTGCGGACCAGGGAATCCGACTGTTTAATTAAAAACAAAGCATCGCGCGAAGGCCGAAGCCGGGTGTTGGCCGATGTGATTTCTGCCAGTGCTCCTGAATGTCAAAGTGAAGAAATTCAATGAAGCCCAGCGGGTAAAGCGGCGGGAGTAACTATGACTCTCTTAAGGGCAGCCTAAGTGGGCTGAGTTACTGACTGGGCCTGGTTCGCGGAAGTCACGCACCTCCTCGTGGTCCCGCTGGACACCCGTAAGGGTGGCTAAGATGACTTCTGCCCCAGTGTGGGAGGTGGAGGTGAAAGGGGCGGCCCTCCCCTGCGGTGGAGTCGCGATCCACTTGCAGTTTCACGAAATGCAGAAACCAATTTCTCGGTTGGGGTTCACATTCTGGCTTGGTGACCCCTTCCCAAAGGCCTACAGCCCACGGGCCCCATCAATCAGTTGGGCAAACTGGCGGTGGCGTGGAATAGGCGCTGCCAGTGCCGGTTGAATTGCCCTCCAAAGTGGCTTCACCAACCACTTGGTTGTATCCTGGTGACAAAGGCATTGTCGATGCATGCTTCTCCAGAGCCAGGAGGGCATGCAGCACAACCGCGGGACCCTGACCCGAGGGTGGCGGCTGGGTAAAGCGTGACGGTGCTTTCGGGGGCAGTGCTGTCATGGTCCATCAGGGGGCCCCAAATTCCGGTGTCGCTGGCGCCTTCCAGGGCCAGCCTGCGTGGGAAGCCTCTGTGTGAGAGGGGACACATGTCTGCGCAGAGCAGCTGCGACAGGGGGCTGGGTGCCCTGTGATTGCATCCGATGCTTGGGGACCCGTTTGTTCCGACCATGTGGTGGCGCCAGATAATCGATCCGGAGGGCTGCGCCCAAGAGGCTCCGCGCAGGCTGCAACCCTGTGGCGTCGGCGGCGGAGCGCTGAAGGACATTACTGGGCCCCATCCGTGCACTCGGGCACAAGATGCGGGTGTCTTGAAGGGGAACACATGCCATTCATGCCGTGCAGTAGCCCGCGACACTGGGGGGCTTGGTTGTACCGAGTCGAGAGAGCCGCGGACTCGGTGGGTTTCGCTTCCAGCGCTCAGCGTGGCAGCGCTTGGCGTGAGCATGGCGGCGTCAATCTACATCTCAATTGGGGCGAAAAATACCGGTGTGACCAAATGGGTGGACGGGCCCATCCTTACCACTCCCGGAAAAGGTGTGGAGACTTGTCTCTGCTCGAAAACTAGCCAAATGCCTCGTCATCTAATTGGTAGCGCGCCGTGAATGGATGAGCGAGATTCCCACTGTCCCTACCTACTATCCAGAAACCACAGCCAAAGGGAGCGGGCTTGGCCCGGAATCAGCGAGGGAAAGAAGACCCTGTTGAGCTTGACTCTAGTCTGGCGCTGTGAAGAGACATGAGAGGTGTAGAATAAGTGGGAGGCGGTAGCCGGCCTTCGGCGGGGCGGGCGACCCACGCCCTTGGCGTCCGACGCCCGTGAAATACCACTACTCTGATCGTTTTCACTTACCGGTGAGGCGAGGGGCGAGCCGAGGGAGCTCGCTTCTGGCGCCGGCGGCGGCGCCCGCCCGGCGCGACCCATCGAGGGACAGCGGCAGGTGGGGAGTTTGACTGGGGGCGGTACACCTGTCAAAGCGTAGCGCCAGGTGTCCGAGCGAGCTCAGGGAGGGCGGAAACCTCCGTGGAGCAGAAGGGCAAAAGCTTCGCTTGATCTTGATTTTCGAGTCACGAGATACAAGACCCGTGAAAGCGGGGCCTCCACGATCCCTTCTGGCTTTTGGGTTTTAAGCGGGAGGTGTCAGAAAAGTTACCACAGGGATAACTGGCTTGTGAGCGTGGCGTTCATAGCGGCGGTAGCTCGATCCTTCGATGTGAAAGCTCTTCCTATCATTGTGAAGCAGAATTCACCAAAGCGTTGGATTGTTCACCCACTAATAGGGAACGTGAGCTGGGGTTTTAGAACGTCGTCGTGAGACAGGTTAGTTTTACCCTACTGATGATGTGTTGTTGCAATAGTAATCCTGCTCGATGCGAGGAGGAACCGCAGGTTCAGAGCCCTGAGTGCGATGCGCGGCTGAGGAGCCACTGGCGTGAGGCTACCATCTGCGGGCTTATGACTGAAGCGCCTCTAAGTCAGAATCCCGCCTAGGCGGCGTACTTGATACCGCCCAGCGCCGCCCGGCTCGGTGGGCTCCAGCGCTGACCGCGACGACGCCCGCCAGCAAGAGGCGGGCGAATGGCCTTGAGCGCCGCTGCGTGGTCGAGGAGCAGCGGACGGATGCGGCGCCGCCCTCTCCGTCAGCGTACCGCATGGTCGTGGAAGCACCGGCTAAATCATTACGTGAGGCGACCTGATTCTGGGTCGGGGTTTTGCGTGCAGTAGCAGAGCAGCTCCCTGCGCTGCGATCTAGTGAGAATCAGCCCTCGACACAAGCTTTTGGCCGGCAGAGGGCGGAGCTCACGATCAGCGAAGCGGAACCGAACGAAGGAGGCTGACCGGCCGCAGCAGGCGGCGGCGTCCTCTCCTCTCCTCTCCTTTCTTTCCTTCCTTCCTCCGAGGCCTCTCTCGGCGGGCGAGACTGACAGGGGGCCCCGGTAGCGAAGGGCGCTAGAGCGGCGCGCTTCGCTTCAGCGCAGACCCGTCATCGCGCCCTCCTCGCAGCGGGTCCCAGGCCGATCGCAGCGAGTCGGGGGCGGGCAGCGAGCGGGCAGCAGCGCCGCCAGCGGCACCGAGAGCGGCGGCAGCGGGCGCCTCTTCAGAGAAAGAGAAATTTGCCCGGTCGCAGCGACCTCGACTTCCCTCACGCGCGGGTCCCAGGCCCGATACACGGCGGGGGCTTGGCGGCGCGGCAGGGAGCGGCGGCAGGGGCGGCGGGTTTTCCCTTCACAGCAGCAGCGCGCCTTCGCACGGTGTACAGAAACCCGTTTGCCGCCGTCTCGGGCCAGGAGTGAACCTGTTGCCGCTAGCGGTCGTCGAGCCTTTCGCGCCCGCCCGCGGGTAGACCTGTTGCCGCTAGCCGGTCTCGGCCTTCGCGCCCGCCGCGGGGGTAGACCTGTTGCCGCTAGCCGGTCTCGGCCTTTCAGCGCCCGCCGCAGCGTAGACCTGTTGCGCTAGCGGTCTCGGCCTTCGCGCCCGCAGCGAGGGTAGACCTGTTGCCGCTAGCGGTCTCAGCCCTTCAGCGCCGCCCTGCGGGGTAGACCTGTTGCCGCTAGCCGGTCACGACGCCGTTCGCGCCGCCCGCGGGGTAGACCTGTTGCCGCTAGCCCGGTCACCGGCCTTTCGCGCCCGCCCGCGTGATAGACCTGTTGCCGCTAGCGGTCATCGACGCTTTCGCGCCCGCCAGCGAGGCAGACCTGTTGCCGCTAGCGGTCACCGGCCTTCAGCGCCGCCCGCGGGCGTAGACCTGTTGCCGCTAGCGGTCACCGGCCTTTCGCGCCCGCCCGCAGAGGGTAGACCTGTTGCCGCTAGCCGGTCTCGGCCTTTCGCGCCGCGCCGCGAGGGTAGACCTGTTGCCGCTAGCCCGGTCTTCGACGCTTTCAGCGCCCCCGCGGGGTAGACCTGTTGCCGCTAGCCGGTCTCGGCCTTCAGCGCCGCCCGCGAGGTAGACCTGTTGCCGCTAGCCGGTCGCGGCCTTTCGCGCCGCCCTGCGGGTAGACCTGTTGCCGCTAGCCGGTCTCGGCCTTTCGCGCCCGCCGCGGGGTAGACCTGTTGCCGCTAGCCGGTCTTACGGGCCTTTCAGCGCCGCGCAGCGGTAGACCTGTTGCCGCTAGCGGTCGCGGCCTTCGGCGCCCGCCCCGCGGTGAACCTGTTGCCGCTAGCCGGTCTCGGCCTTTCGCGCCCGCCGCGGGGTAGACCTGTTGCCGCTAGCCGGTCTCGGCCTTTCGCGCCGCCCGCGGGGTAGACCTGTTGCCGCTAGCGGTCTCGGCGCTTCAGCGCCCGAGGGTAGACCTGTTGCCGCCGTGACGCCGGTCTGCGACCTTTCAGCCCGCCGCGGGAGTGGACCTGTTGCCGACTAGCGGTCTCGGCCTACTCGCGCCCGGCCGCGGAGTGAACCTGTTGCCGCTAGCCGGTCTTGGCCTTCAGCGCCGCCCGCGAGCCAGACCTGGTGCCGACAGCGGTCTGCCACGTTCGGCGCCCGCGCGGTCAGACCTCTTGCACGCTAGCGGTCACCGGCCTTAGCGCCGCCCGCATGAAGTCAGACCTGGCGCCGATCCGCCTGATCGCGGGAATGCCGGCGGACACCAGGTCTACCCTTAAGCGGGAATGCCGGCGGACACCAGGTCTACCCTTAATGCGGCGAATGCGAGGCGGACACCAGGTCTACCCCTTAATGGCGAATGCAGGCGGACACCAGGTCTACCCCTTAAAGCGGGAATGCCGGCGGACACCAGGTCTACCCTTAAAGCGGGAATGCAGGCGGACACCAGGTCTACCCCTTAAGCGGGAATGCAGGCGGACACCAGGTCTACCCTTAAGCGCGAATGCCGGCGGACACCAGGTCTACCCCTTAAAGCGGGAATGCAGGCGGACACCAGGTCTACCCTTAAGCGGGAATGCCGGCCGGACACCAGGTCTACCCTTAAAGCGGGAATGCAGAGGCCGGACACCAGGTCTACCCCTTAATCGCGGGAATGCAGGCGGACACCAGGTCTACCCCTTAAGCGGGAATGCCGGCCGGACACCAGGTCTACCCCCTTAATGCGCGAATGCAAGGCGGACACCAGGTCTACCCCTTAATCGCGAATGCGGGCGGACACCAGGTCTACCCTTAAAGCGGGAATGCAGGCGGACACCAGGTCTACCCTTAAGCGGGAATGCAGGCGGACACCAGGTCTACCCTTAAGCGGGAATGCCGGCGGACACCAGGTCTACCCTTAAGCGGGAATGCAGGCGGACACCAGGTCTACCCCTTAATGCGCGAATGCCGGCCGGACACCAGGTCTACCCCTTAAGCGGGAATGCGGGCGGACACCAGGTCTACCCCTTAATGCGAGAATGCAGGCGGACACCAGGTCTACCCCTTAAGCGGGAATGCCGGCGGACACCAGGTCTACCCCTTAAGCGGGAATGCAGGCGGACACCAGGTCTACCCTTAAAGAGGGAATGCCGGCGGACACCAGGTCTACCCCTTAAAGCGGGAATGCAGGGGACACCAGGTCTACCCCTTAATCGCGAAAGCAAGGCGGACACCAGGTCTACCCCTTAAGCGGGGAATGCAGGCGGACACCAGGTCTACCCTTAAGCGGGAATGCAGGCGGACACCAGGTCTACCCCTTAATGGCGGGAATGCCGGCGGACACCAGGTCTACCCCTTAAAGCGGGAATGCAGGCGGACACCAGGTCTACCCCTTAAGCGCGAATGCCGGCGGACACCAGGTCTACCCCTTAAAGCGGGGAATGCAGGCGGACACCAGGTCTACCCCTTAATCGCCCGAATGCAGGCGGACACCAGGTCTACCCCTTAAAGCGGGGAATGCAGGCGGACACCAGGTCTACCCCTTAAGCGGGAATGCAGGCGGACACCAGGGTCTACCCTTAAGCGGGAATGCCGGCGGACACCAGGTCTACCCTTAAAGCGGGAATGCAGGCGGACACCAGGTCTACCCCTTAATGGCGAATGCGGGCGGACACCAGGTCTACCCCTTAAGCGGGAATGCCGGCGGACACCAGGTCTACCCCTTAAGCGGGAATGCAGGCGGACACCAGGTCTACCCCTTAAAGCGGGAATGCAGGCGGACACCAGGTCTACCCCTTAAGCGGGAATGCAGGCGGACACCAGGTCTACCCCTTAAAGCGGGAATGCCGGCGGACACCAGGTCTACCCCTTAAAGCGGGAATGCAGGCGGACACCAGGTCTACCCCTTAAGCGGGAATGCCGGCGGACACCAGGTCTACCCCTTAAGCGGGAATGCAGGCGGACACCAGGTCTACCCCTTAAAGCGGGAATGCAGGCGGACACCAGGTCTACCCTTAAGCGGGAATGCCGGCGGACACCAGGTCTACCCCTTAATCGCGAATGCAGGCGGACACCAGGTCTACCCTTAAAGCGGGAATGCAGGCGGACACCAGGTCTACCCCTTAAGCGGGAATGCCGGCGGACACCAGGTCTACCCCTTAAGCGGGGAATGCAGGCGGACACCAGGTCTACCCTTAAGCGGGAATGCCGGCGGACACCAGGTCTACCCCTTAAGCGGGAATGCCGGCGGACACCAGGTCTACCCCTTAAAGCGGGAATGCAGGCGGACACCAGGTCTACCCCTTAAAGCGGGAATGCAGGCGGACACCAGGTCTACCCCTTAAGCGGGAATGCCGGCGGACACCAGGTCTACCCCTTAAGCGGGAATGCAGGCGGACACCAGGTCTACCCCTTAAGCGGGAATGCGGGCGGACACCAGGTCTACCCCTTAAGCGAGAATGCAGGCCGGACACCAGGTCTACCCCTTAAGCGGGAATGCAGGCGGACACCAGGTCTACCCCTTAAGCGGGAATGCCGGGCCCGGACACCAGGTCTACCCTTAAGCGGGAATGCAGGCGGACACCAGGTCTACCCTTAATCGCGAATGCAGGCGGACACTAGGTCTACCCCTTAAGCGGGAATGCCGGCGGACACCAGGTCTACCCCTTAAGCGGGAATGCAGGCGGACACCAGGTCTACCCCTTAATCGCGAATGCGGCCGGACACCAGGTCTACCCCTTAAGCGGGAATGCCGGCGGACACCAGGTCTACCCTTAAGCGGGAATGCAGGCGGACACCAGGTCTACCCCTTAAGCGGGAATGCAGGCGGACACCAGGTCTACCCTTAAGCGGGAATGCAGGCGGACACCAGGTCTACCCCTTAATCGCGGGAATGCGAAGGCGGACACCAGGTCTACCCCTTAATCGCGGGAATGCGAAGGCGGACACCAGGTCTACCCCTTAAGCGGGAATGCAGGCGGACACCAGGTCTACCCCTTAAGCGGGAATGCCGGCGGACACCAGGTCTACCCCTTAAGCGGGAATGCCGGCGGACACCAGGTCTACCCTTAAGCGGGAATGCAGGCGGACACCAGGTCTACCCCTTAAAGCGGGAATGCAGGGCGGACACCAGGTCTACCCCTTAAGCGGGAATGCCGGCCCGGACACCAGGTCTACCCCTTAAGCGGGAATGCAGGCGGACACCAGGTCTACCCTTAAAGCGGGAATGCCGGCGGACACCAGGTCTACCCTTAAAGCGGGAATGCAGGCGGACACCAGGTCTACCCTTAAGCGGGAATGCAGGCGGACACCAGGTCTACCCCTTAAGCGGGAATGCAGGCGGACACCAGGTCTACCCCTTAATCGCGAATGCCGGCGGACACCAGGTCTACCCCTTAAAGCGGGAATGCAGGCGGACACCAGGTCTACCCCTTAATGCGGGAATGCCGGCGGACACCAGGTCTACCCCTTAAGCGGGGAATGCAGGCGGACACCAGGTCTACCCCTTAATGCGAGAATGCCGGCCCGGACACCAGGTCTACCCCTTAAAAAGCGGGGAATGCGAGGCCGGACACCAGGTCTACCCCTTAAAGCGGGAATGCAGGCGGACACCAGGTCTACCCCTTAATGTCGGCGAATGCCGGCGGACACCAGGTCTACCCCTTAAAGCGGGAATGCAGGCGGACACCAGGTCTACCCCTTAATGCGGGAATGCCGGCGGACACCAGGTCTACCCTTAAAGCGGGAATGCAGGCGGACACCAGGTCTACCCCTTAAGCGGGAATGCGAAGGCGGACACCAGGGTCTACCCCTTAAAGCGGGAATGCAGGCGGACACCAGGTCTACCCCTTAAGCGGGAATGCCGGCGGACACCAGGTCTACCCCTTAAAGCGAGGAATGCGAGGCCGGACACCAGGTCTACCCCTTCAGCGGCGAATGCAGGCCGGACACCAGGTCTACCCCTTAAGCGGGGAATGCAGGCGGACACCAGGTCTACCCCTTAAGCGGGAATGCCGGCGGACACCAGGTCTACCCTTAAGCGGGAATGCAGGCGGACACCAGGTCTACCCTTAAGCGGGAATGCCGGCGGACACCAGGTCTACCCTTAATCGCGGGGAATGCAGGCGGACACCAGGTCTACCCCTTAAGCGGGAAGGCCGGCGGACACCAGGGTCTACCCTTAATCGCGAATGCGGGCGGACACCAGGTCTACCCCTTAAGCGGGAATGCAGGCGGACACCAGGTCTACCCTTAATGCGGGAATGCAGGCGGACACCAGGTCTACCCCTTAAGCGGGAATGCAGGCGGACACCAGGTCTACCCCTTAAGCGGGAATGCAGGCGGACACCAGGTCTACCCCTTAATGCGGGAATGCAGGCGGACACCAGAGTCTACCCTTAAGCGGGAATGCAGGCGGACACCAGGTCTACCCCTTAAGCGGGAATGCCGGCCGGACACCAGGTCTACCCCTTAAAGCGGGAATGCAGGCGGACACCAGGTCTACCCCTTAAAGCGGGAATGCAGGCGGACACCAGGTCTACCCTTAAAGCGGGAATGCAGGCGGACACCAGGTCTACCCTTAGTCGCGAATGCCGGCGGACACCAGGTCTACCCCTTAAGCGGGAATGCAGGCGGACACCAGGTCTACCCCTTAATGGGAATGCAGGCGGACACCAGGTCTACCCTTAAAGCGGGAATGCAGGCGGACACCAGGTCTACCCCTTAAGCGGGAATGCAGGCGGACACCAGGTCTACCCTTAAGCGGGGAATGCAGGCGGACACCAGGTCTACCCTTAAGCGGGAATGCAGGCGGACACCAGGTCTACCCTTAATCGCGAATGCAGGCGGACACCAGGTCTACCCTTAGCGGGGAATGCAGGCGGACACCAGGTCTACCCCTTAATGGCGGGGAATGCAGGCGGACACCAGGTCTACCCCTTAAGCGGGAATGCCGGCGGACACCAGGTCTACCCTTAAGCGGGAATGCAGGCGGACACCAGGTCTACCCCTTAAGCGGGAATGCAGGCGGACACCAGGTCTACCCCTTAAAGCGGGAATGCAGGCGGACACCAGGTCTACCCCTTAATCGCGGAATGCCGGCCGGACACCAGGTCTACCCCTTAAGCGGGAATGCGGCGGACACCAGGTCTACCCTTAATGGCGAATGCGAAGGCGGACACCAGGTCTACCCCTTAATAGCGGGAATGCGGCCGGACACCAGGTCTACCCCTTAAGCGGGAATGCCGGCGGACACCAGGTCTACCCCTTAAGCTCGCGAATGCGAAGGCGGACACTGGGGTCTACCCCTTAAGCGGGAATGCCGGCGGACACCAGGTCTACCCCTTAAGCGGCGGGAATGCAGGCGGACACCAGGTCTACCCTTAAGCGGGAATGCAGGCGGACACCAGGTCTACCCCTTAAGCGGGAATGCAGGCGGACACCAGGTCTACCCCTTAATGCGGGAATGCAGGCGGACACCAGGTCTACCCTTAAGCGGGAATGCAGGCGGACACCAGGTCTACCCCTTAAGCGAGAATGCCGGCGGACACCAGGTCTACCCCTTAAGCGGGAATGCCGGCGGACACCAGGTCTACCCCTTAAGCGGGAATGCAGGCGGACACCAGGTCTACCCCTTAATGCGAGAATGCAGAAGCGGACACAGGTCTACCCCTTAAAGCGGGAATGCAGGCGGACACCAGGTCTACCCTTAGCGGGAATGCGAGGGGACACCAGGTCTACCCTTAAGCGGGAATGCAGGCGGACACCAGGTCTACCCCTTAATGCGGGAATGCCGGCGGACACCAGGTCTACCCTTAAGCGGGAATGCAGGCGGACACCAGGTCTACCCCTTAATCGCGAATGCGGCGGACACCAGGTCTACCCCTTAAAGCGGGAATGCAGGCGGACACCAGGTCTACCCTTAAAGCGGGAATGCCGGCGGACACCAGGGTCTACCCTTAATGGCGAATGCAGGCGGACACCAGGTCTACCCCTTAGCGGGAATGCAGGCGGACACCAGGTCTACCCCTTAAAGCGGGAATGCCGGGCGGACACCAGGTCTACCCTTAATGCGGGAATGCAGGCGGACACCAGGTCTACCCTTAAGCGGGAATGCAGGCGGACACCAGGTCTACCCTTAAGCGGGAATGCCGGCGGACACCAGGTCTACCCCTTAAGCGGGAATGCAGGCGGACACCAGGTCTACCCCTTAAGCGGGAATGCAGGCGGACACCAGGTCTACCCCTTAATCGCGAATGCAGGCGGACACCAGGTCTACCCCTTAAAGCGGGAATGCAGGCGGACACCAGGTCTACCCCTTAATGCGGGGAATGCGGGGCGGACACCAGGTCTACCCTTAAGCGGGAATGCAGGCGGACACCAGGTCTACCCCTTAAGCGGGAATGCAGGCGGACACCAGGTCTACCCTTAAGCGGGAATGCAGGCCCGGACACCAGGTCTACCCTTAAGCGGGAATGCAGGCGGACACCAGGTCTACCCCTTAATCGCGAATGCAGGCGGACACCAGGTCTACCCCTTAAAGCGGGAATGCAGGCGGACACCAGGTCTACCCCTTAAGCGCGAGAATGCAGGCGGACACCAGGTCTACCCCTTAAGCGGGAATGCGAAGCGGACACCAGGTCTACCCCTTAAGCGGGGAATGCCGGCGGACACCAGGTCTACCCCTTAATCGCGAGAATGCGAAGGCGGACACCAGGTCTACCCCTTAAGCGGGAATGCCGGCGGACACCAGGTCTACCCTTAAGCGGGAATGCAGGCGGACACCAGGTCTACCCCTTAATCGCGAATGCGGGCGGACACCAGGTCTACCCCTTAAAGCGGGAATGCAGGCGGACACCAGGTCTACCCCTTAATCGCGAATGCCGGGCGGACACCAGGTCTACCCCTTAAGCGGGAATGCAGGCGGACACCAGGTCTACCCCTTAATCGCGAATGCAGGCGGACACCAGGTCTACCCCTTAAGCGGGAATGCCGGCGGACACCAGGTCTACCCCTTAAGCGGGAATGCAGGCGGACACCAGGTCTACCCCTTAAGCGCGAATGCCGGCCGGACACCAGGTCTACCCCTTAAGCGGGAATGCAGGCGGACACCAGGTCTACCCTTAATCGCGAATGCGGGCGGACACCAGGTCTACCCTTAAGCGGGAATGCAGGCGGACACCAGGTCTACCCCTTAAAGCGGGAATGCAGGCGGACACCAGGTCTACCCCTTAAGCGGGGAATGCCGGCGGACACCAGGTCTACCCTTAAGCGGGAATGCAGGCCCGGACACCAGGTCTACCCCTTAAGCGGGGAATGCAGGCGGACACCAGGTCTACCCCTTAATCGCGAGAATGCCGGCGGACACCAGGTCTACCCCTTAAGCGGGAATGCCGGCGGACACCAGGTCTACCCCTTAAGCGGGAATGCAGGCGGACACCAGGTCTACCCCTTAAGCGGGAATGCCGGCGGACACCAGGTCTACCCCTTAATCGCGAATGCAGGCGGACACCAGGTCTACCCCTTAAAGCGGGAATGCCCGGCGGACACCAGGTCTACCCTTAAGCGAGAATGCCGGCGGACACCAGGTCTACCCTTAAGCGGGAATGCCGGCGGACACCAGGTCTACCCCTTAAGCGGGAATGCAGGCGGACACCAGGTCTACCCCTTAAGCGAGAATGCGAGGCGGACACCAGGTCTACCCTTAAAGCGGGAATGCGGGCGGACACCAGGTCTACCCCTTAATAGCGGGAATGCAGGGGCCCGGACACCAGGTCTACCCTTAAAGCGCGGGGAATGCCGGCGGACACCAGGTCTACCCCTTAAGCGGGAATGCAGGCGGACACCAGGTCTACCCCTTAAAAGCGGGGAATGCAGGCGGACACCAGGTCTACCCTTAAGCGGGAATGCAGGGCCCGGACACCAGGGTCTACCCCTTAAGCGGGAATGCAGGCGGACACCAGGTCTACCCCTTAAGCGGGAATGCAGGCGGACACCAGGTCTACCCCTTAAAAGCGGGAATGCCGGCGGACACCAGGTCTACCCCTTAAAGCGGGAATGCGAGGCGGACACCAGGTCTACCCCTTAAGCGGGAATGCAGGCCCGGACACCAGGTCTACCCCTTAAAGCGGGAATGCAGGCGGACACCAGGTCTACCCCTTAATCGCGAGAATGCCGAAGCGGACACCAGGTCTACCCTTAAAGCGGGAATGCAGGCGGACACCAGGTCTACCCCTTAATGTGAGAATGCCGGCGGACACCAGGTCTACCCCTTAAAGCGGGAATGCAGGCGGACACCAGGTCTACCCCTTAAGCGGGGAATGCAGGCGGACACCAGGTCTACCCCTTAAAGCGGGAATGCAGGCGGACACCAGGTCTACCCCTTAAGCGGGAATGCCGGCCGGACACCAAGGTCTACCCCTTAAGCGGGAATGCAGGCGGACACCAGGTCTACCCCTTAATCGCGAATGCGAGGCGGACACCAGGTCTACCCCTTAAAGCGGGAATGCCGGCGGACACCAGGTCTACCCCTTAATCGCGGGAATGCAGGCGGACACCAGGTCTACCCCTTAAGCGGGAATGCAGGCGGACACCAGGTCTACCCTTAAGCGGGAATGCCGGCGGACACCAGGTCTACCCTTAATCGCGAATGCAGGCGGACACCAGGTCTACCCCTTAAGCGGGAATGCAGGCGGACACCAGGTCTACCCCTTAAGCGGGAATGCCGGCGGACACCAGGTCTACCCCTTAATCGCGAATGCAGGCGGACACCAGGTCTACCCCTTAAGCGGGGAATGCAGGCGGACACCAGGTCTACCCCTTAAAGCGGGAATGCCGGCGGACACCAGGTCTACCCCTTAAGCGGGAATGCCGGCGGACACCAGGTCTACCCCTTAAGCGGGAATGCAGGCGGACACCAGGTCTACCCCTTAAAAAGCGGGAATGCCGGCGGACACCAGGTCTACCCCTTAAAGCGGGAATGCCGGCGGACACCAGGTCTACCCCTTAATCGCGAATGCAGGCGGACACCAGGTCTACCCCTTAAGCGAGAATGCAGGCCCGGACACCAGGTCTACCCCTTAATGCGGGAATGCAGGCGGACACCAGGTCTACCCCTTAAGCGGGAATGCAGGCGGACTGGGTCTACCCCTTAAGCGGGAATGCAGGCGGACACCAGGTCTACCCCTTAAGCGGGAATGCAGGCGGACACCAGGTCTACCCCTTAAAGCGGGAATGCAGGCGGACACCAGGTCTACCCCTTAAGCGGGAATGCAGGCGGACACCAGGTCTACCCCTTAAAGCGGGAATGCAGGCGGACACCAGGTCTACCCCTTAATCGCGGAATGCGAGGCGGACACCAGGTCTACCCCTTAATGGCGAATGCAGGCGGACACCAGGTCTACCCCTTAAAGCGGGGAATGCAGGCGGACACCAGGTCTACCCCTTAAGCGGGGAATGCAGGCGGACACCAGGTCTACCCCTTAAGCGGGAATGCAGGCGGACACCAGGGTCTACCCCTTAAGCGGGAATGCCGGCGGACACCAGGTCTACCCCTTAATCGCGGGAATGCCGGCGGACACCAGGTCTACCCCTTAAGCGGGAATGCAGGCGGACACCAGGTCTACCCCTTAAGCGGGAATGCCGGGCCCGGACACCAGGTCTACCCCTTAAGCGGGAATGCAGGCGGACACCAGGTCTACCCCTTAAAAAGCGAGGAATGCGAAAGGCGGACACCAGGTCTACCCCTTAAGCGCGAATGCGAAGGCGGACACCAGGTCTACCCCTTAAGCGGGAATGCAGGCGGACACCAGGTCTACCCCTTAATCGCGGGAATGCAGGCGGACACCAGGTCTACCCTTAAGCGGGAATGCAGGCGGACACCAGGTCTACCCTTAAGCGGGAATGCCGGCGGACACCAGGTCTACCCCTTAATAGCGGGAATGCAGGCGGACACCAGGGTCTACCCCTTAAGCGGGAATGCCGGCGGACACCAGGTCTACCCCTTAAGCGGGAATGCAGGCGGACACCAGGTCTACCCCTTAAGCGGGAATGCCGGCGGACACCAGGTCTACCCCTTAAGCGGGAATGCAGGCGGACACCAGGTCTACCCCTTAAGCGGGAATGCCGGCGGACACCAGGTCTACCCCTTAAAGCGGGAATGCCGGCCGGACACCAGGTCTACCCTTAATCGCGGGAATGCAGGCGGACACCAGGTCTACCCCTTAAGCGGGAATGCCGGCGGACACCAGGTCTACCCCTTAAGCGGGGAATGCAGGCGGACACCAGGTCTACCCCTTAATCGCGAATGCAGGCGGACACCAGGTCTACCCCTTAAGCGGGAATGCCGGCGGACACCAGGTCTACCCCTTAAGCGGGAATGCAGGGCCGGACACCAGGTCTACCCCTTAAGCGGGAATGCCGGCGGACACCAGGTCTACCCTTAAGCGGGGAATGCAGGCGGACACCAGGTCTACCCCTTAATCGCGAATGCAGGCGGACACCAGGTCTACCCTTAAGCGGGAATGCAGGCGGACACCAGGTCTACCCCTTAATGCGGGAATGCAGGCGGACACCAGGTCTACCCCTTAAAGCTGGGAATGCGGCCGGACACCAGGTCTACCCCTTAATCGCGAATGCAGGCGGACACCAGGTCTACCCCTTAAGCGGGGAATGCAGGCGGACACCAGGTCTACCCCTTAATAGCGAATGCCGGCGGACACCAGGTCTACCCCTTAAGCGGGAATGCCGGCGGACACCAGGTCTACCCGCTGGCTGGGTAGACCTGGTGTCCTGAAGATCGCGTAAAGGGGTCGCTGTTTTCGGCTGCCTCCGGCTGCCTCATACGTGGGAAGCGGCGTGCTCCGCTCGCCACCCGGTCACCTAAGCCGTTCTCTTGTGCTTTCGTCGGCCGCCTGGGCCCCGCTTGTCCGTATTATGGGAGGCGAGGTTACGGGCCGTCTCCCGCAGGCTGTCGCGGTGCCTGTGTCGTGAAGCGGAAAGAGCGGCAGCGAGGCGGTCGTGCCGGCTCAGGAACACGTACCGCCAATGCCGCGGCAAGGACTCTCCGGGGCTTTGTCCGGCATTCCCGTACCACCCAGTGTACTAGGACAGGTGGAAGCGAGGCGAGCTGCTCCCGGCCCGGAGCCAGGCGGCGGGGAGACCGAAAAGCGAAGGCCGAAGCAGCGGCGCGTGTCCCGCTCGGCCCGGCTGCTGCGGCGCCCGTAGCGAGGCGTCGCGAGCTGTGCTCCCCGGCCCAGAGCCAGGTGAAGGCGGGGAGACCGAGAGCGAGCGAAGCATGGCCAGCGTGTCCCGCTCGGCCCGGCTGCTGCGGTTTTAAAGCGGCAGGCGATCGCGAGCTGTGCTCCCGGCCCAGAGCCAGGTGGGGCGGGGAGACCGAGAGCGAAGCGAAGCAGCGGCGTGTCCCAGCTCGGCCCGGCTGCTGCGGTTTCAGCGGCAGGCGATCCGAGCTGTGCTCCCGGCCCAGGCCAGGTGGCGGGGAGACCGAAGCGGAAGCGAAAGCGCGGCGTGTCCCGCTCGGCCCGGCTGCTGCGGTTTAAGCAGCGGGCGTCGAGCTGTGCTCCCGGCCCAGAGCCAGGTAGGCGGGGAGACCCGAGAGAAGCGAAGCGAAGCATGGCGATGTCCAGCTCGGCCCGGCTGCTGCGGCTTATCAGCGAGGCGATCGCGAGCTGTGCTCCCGGCCCAGGCCAGGTAGGCGGGGAGACCGAGAAAGCGAAGCCCGGCAGCGGCGCGTGTCCCGCTCGGCCGGCTGCTGCGGTTTCAGCAGCGGCGATCACGACTGTGCTCCCGGCCCAGAGCCAGGTGGTGAGGGAGCCGAAGCGGAAGCGAAGCGCAGCAGCGTGTCCAGCTCGGCCCGGCTGCTGCGGTTTAGCAGCAGGCGTCACGAGCTGTGCTCCCGGCCCAGGCCAGGTGGGCCCGGGGAGACCGAGAGAGCGAAGCGAAGCAGCGGCGCGTGTCCCGCTCGACCCGGCTGCTGCGGCCAGCAGCGAAGGCGATCACGAGCTGTGCTCCCCGGCCCAGAGC
Source organism: Luscinia megarhynchos (assembly GCA_034336665.1). NCBI lineage: Eukaryota > Metazoa > Chordata > Aves > Passeriformes > Muscicapidae > Luscinia > Luscinia megarhynchos. The sequence goes on along the minus strand of JAPFBE010000099.1, from coordinate 28,605 downwards.
CAGGTGGTGAGGGAGACCGAAGCGAGATCAAGCATGACAGCGTGTCCCGCTCGACCCGGCTGCTGCGGTTTTAAGCGAGAAAGAGGCGGGTGCCGCTTCGCTCCTCAGCTGACGGTGGCGGGGCGAAGCGGCGCCTACGTCCTTTCGCCCGGCCTTAAGCGGGGCCGGCCAGCATCTGGCGGGTCGCGGCGTTCTTCGGCTACCCGGTCGGTGCGCTTTACCGGCAGCCGGGGCTGGGCAGCGGCGGGGTTGCGTTGAGCCTGCCGAGTGGTAGGTTCCCGGCCCTTCCCGAGAAGCTCCCCGAAACCGCGGCTACTTCGACCTCGTTCCCGCTCCCGACCCGTCTTGCCCAGAAGCGTCCGCCTGGGAAAGTTGGCGAGCGTGCGGTGGGGAGCATCCGGCCTCGCCTCGGCTTCGCCCAAAGGTGGGGAGCTCGGTGGCGAAGTCGCCCGTGGAGTTTACCCGGCGGGGTTGGCGGCACCCTTCCCGCCGTGCCTCGTTGAAAGCATGGTTCCCCCTTCCTCGGCCCTAAGCGGGGACCGGCGTAACTTGGCCCGGAGTATTCATTTTAGCGGTGGCGGCGGCGGCGGTGGCCGACTGCGCCGTGAAAGCGGGCGGAGCGACAGAAGCGAGAGAAAAGCTTGGCGATGTGGGGGCGGCGGCGGCGCCTAGCCCCATCTCCCTCGGCTGGTGCGATCCGAGCCACCCGTGGCGAGGCGGCGTGTGGGGTCTGGCCTGCTGCCCGGCTCGCGGTGGCTGCCCGGCGGGCCTGAGTTGCGAAGCAGCTCTGCTTTTTCAGGCGTGGCCGGAGTGTGGGGGCCGCCCGGCCTTTTCCCTTCTTTCTCCGCAGCGGCCTTAAGCAGCGGCAGCAGCGCTGGCGGCGAAAGGGTCGCGGGCCCACGAAGCGAAGGCCCAGAGAGGCGCTGTGTGCTGGCGAGAGGGCCGAGAGAATCCGTGCGGCCCGGGCGGATGGGGGTTTTAGGGGGAGTTGAGTCTCGAGTCGCCCCCGCCTCCGGTCCCAGCGGGCTTCGAGACTGTCGGCGGAGGATGGGGGGTTTTAGGGGGAGTTGAGTCTCGAGTCTAGCCCCGCCCCAGCCCCGCCGCAGGCCCGTGACCCCGTGGCTGCTTGCGAGGTCGTGCGGCAGCGTAGTGTGCTTTTGTCTTTTTCCTCTTTTTGGGTTTCTGTTGTCCCGGGAAGGCGTGGCCGCGGGGCCTTTGTCTCCGGCGTCGATGAGGTGGTTCCTCGGGTGGCGTCGGGAAAGGGCCCTCGGCTGGCGGGCACCTCTCCCCGGGGCTTCTCTCTGTCATGGGGGAAACCTCGGCGGTGCCCGCTTCTCGAGCAGAGGCGGTCTCCTTTCGATCGGCCACCCGCCCGTCGCGAGGCGAGATATGCAGCTCCTCCCGCTGCTTTGGGGGGAGGAGCGTCTTTACCGTCCCGGGCTGTGTGGCGGCAGCGTGGCCCGCCAGTCCTCAGGTGTCGCTTGGAAAAGCGCGCGAGGTGCCGGTGCCGGCCGGTGCCGAAGTATCGCCCGTTAGATTGTGCCGACGCGAGCAGCGCTCAGGCGGCGGTCGCGGCTTCGAGCTTCGAGCGAAGAAAGAAGCGGTCCCCCGAGGGAAGGCGGAGAGAAAAGGGGATGAGAACCGATGGGAGCGCGGACGGGGGGAAAAGAGCCCGTTCAGCGCGCACCGCACGGCGCTCCTTGAGTCAGCGCCGCCGCCTGCTGCAAGCGAAACGCCCGGCCTCGGGGCCTCGGGTGTCGGGCAGCGCCCGCCTCGTCAGGTCGCTGTCTCCTCTAACGCGTCCGGTGCTTTTCGGGCCGACCTCGAGGCGGGTCAGCCCAACCGAGCCCCCCGTCCGGCAGCGCCGCCAAGCCGCGCCCGTGACTGTCGAGCAGCGAGCCCGAGTCTCGAAGAGCGGGCGAAACAGAAGCGAGAGAGAGAAGCGAGAGAGAAAAAGCGGGGAAGGAAGGCGAAAGAAAAAAGCTCGCGTTGTTGTCGAGCGAGAAAGAAGCTGCGCAGCGGTCCGACTCCTTGCCAGCGGCGTGGCGGGAAGGGCGACGCCGGGAGTCGGCCGATGTCGCCCGAGGGGCGTCTCCAGCCTCCCCGCCCGCCCGGCGGGTGGAAGTCGCTCAGCAGCGTGGCGCCGTTCCCGCCCCAGGCGCCCGCCAGTTTCGCGATGTCGCCCGACGCCGCCCGCCATACGCCCGCCCGGTCGGGCGTGACCGAGAGGCGAGAGAAGAGAGAAGCGAGGCCCGGTCAGGAGTTGGCAGAGGCTTTCGCGGGGCGAGGCGGTCGGGCTACGTGAAGCGCCGCCGGCAGCACCCGCCGCTGAGTAATGGCGGCTACCTGGTTGATCCTGCCAGTAGCATATGCTTGTCTCAAAGCTTAAGCCATGCATGTCTAAGTACACACAGGCGGTACAGTGAAACTGCGAATGGCTCATTAAAATCAGTTATGGTTCCTTTGGTGGCTCCTCTCCGCTCCTTGGATAACTGTGGTAATTCTAGAGCTAATACATGCCGACGGCGCCGACCTCCGGGGGCGCGTGCATTTATCAGACCAAAAACCAACCCGGGCCCGCCCGGCAACTGGTGACTCTAGATAACCTCGAGCCCGATCATGCGCCCTCGCGGCGGCCGTGTCGAATGTCTGCCCTATCAACTTTTCGATGGTACTGTCTGTACCTACCATGGTGACCACGGGTGACGGGGAATCGGGGTTCCGATTCGGAGAGGGAGCCTGAGAAGCAGCTACCACATCCAAAGGAAGGCAGCAGGCGCCAAATTACCCTCCCGACCGGGGAGGTAGTGGCGAAAAATAACAATACAGGACTCTTTCGAGGCCCTGTAATTGGAATGGCGCACTTTAAATCCTTGGCGAGGATCCATTGGAGGGCAAGTCTGGTGCCAGCAGCCGCGGTAATTCCAGCTCCAATAGCGTATCTTAAAGTTGCTGCAGTTAAAAAGCTCGTAGTTGGATCTTGGGATCGAGCTGGCGGTCCGCCCGCTGGCCGAAGCCACCGCCTGTCCCAGCCCCTGCCTCTGGCGCCCCCTCGATGCTCTTAGCTGGAGTGTCCCTTGAGGGCCCGAAGCGTTTACTGAGAAAATTAGAGTGTTCAAAGCAGGCGGCCGCCCGGCGTACTGCAGCTAGGAATAATGGAATAGGACTCCGGTTCTATTTTGTTGGTTTTTTAGGAAAGCGGGGCCATGATTAAGAGGGGCGGCCGGGGGCATTAAGTATTGTGCCGCTAGAGGTGAAATTCTTGGACCGGCGCAAGGCGGCCTAGAAGCGAAAGCATTTGCCAGAATGTTTTCATTAATCAGAACGAAAGTCGGAGGTTGAAGGCGATCAGATACCGTCGTAGTTCCGACCATAAGCGATGCCGACTGGCGATCGGCGGCGTTATTCCCATGACCCGCCGGGCAGCTCCGGGAAACCCAAGTCTTTGGGTTCGGGGGAAGTATAGTTGCAAAGCTGAAACTTAAAGGAATTGGCGGAAGGGCACCACCAGGAGTGGAGCCTGCGGCTTAATTGACTCAACCGGGGAAACCTCACCCGGCCCGGACACGGACAGGATTGACAGATTGAGAGCTCTTTCTCGATTCCGTGGGTGGTGGTGCATGGCCGTTCTTAGTTGGTGGAAGCGATTTGTCTGGTTAATTCCGATAGCGAGCGAGACTCTGGCATGCTAACTAGTTCACAGCGACCCCCCGGCCGGTCGGCGTCCAACTTCTTAGAGGGACAAGTGGCGTTCAGCCACCGAGATTGAGCAATAACAGGTCTGTGATGCCCTTAGATGTCGGGGGCCGCCGCAGCGCTACACTGACTGGCTCAGCTTGTGCCTACCCTCCGCCCGGCAGGCGCGGGTAACTCCGTTGAACCCCATTAAGTGATGGGGATCGGGGGATTACAATTCTTCCCGTGAGCGAGGAATTCCCAGTAAGTCGCGGGTCATAAGCTTCGGCGTTGATTAAGTCCTGCCCTTTGTACACACCGCCCGTCGCTACTACCGATTGGATGGTTTAGTGAGGTCCTCGGATGCGGCCCGGCGAAATGTCATTACGGCCCTACCGGGCGTCGAAGAGCGGTCGAACTTGACTATCTAGAGGAAGTAAAAGTCGTAACAAAAGGTTTCCGTGGGTGAACCTGCGGAAGGATCATTACGGTGGGGGGCGGCGCCTGCCGCGCAGCGCCCGTTCCGTTCGCCGCCCGGCGGCTCCCCTCTCTCGCGGAGGGAGGAGGGCGCCGCCCTTCCCGACGCCCGTGGCGCAGCAACAGCCCCAGAAGAGAGGAGCGGAAGGCTGGCGCAGGCATCTCTCCCGCGAGAGCTTCGGCGCGGCGAAACGCCGCAGCGTAGCGCAGCGCCCATACCGTCTTGTGGCGGGCGGGGCCGACCCAGCTAGACGTAGCGTCGCGACCGGGCGCCCGCCCAGGAAGCGCGGCGGGCTGGCCGGCCGGCGCCCGAGGCCGCCTTCTTCTTCCCCCGCCCGCGTCGGTCCGCTGTCGGTCCGTCCCGCCCGGAGGCGAGGGGGCGACAGGCCGACCTCGAACCTCGCCACGCGGCCGAGGCGCGCCCGAAGCGCCCGGTCGCCCGGCGCTCACGCCTCTCACTTTTCGAGCGTGGCGAGGTTCAGCGGCGGGCAGCGTCCCAGCAGCGCAGCGAAGCGGCCGAACGCAGCGGTCCTCTCGAGCGCAGCGCCCGGGCTACTGAGAAACCCGGGCCCGGGAGCGGACGGCCGCGGCGGTGGCAGCGGGGCGTCGGTAGCGCCCGCCCATGGGCAGCTCCCCGAAAGGTGGCAGCGGGGAGAGCACCCAGCGGGGAGCCATGCAGGTCGTTTCCCTCGCCCCAGGGTCAGGTACCTAGCGCTCCAGCGCCTCGGCTAAACCCGTCCATACCCGCCCGGCTTTTTTCCCCTCGGCGTCGTCACCGCGCCGTTGAGAAGCCCGGTAGGGGAGAGGGAGAGGAGCGCCCGGGCGGCGAGAGTTTAAAGACTTCGAGGCTGACTCGACACAGCGCCCCGCCGCAGCGGCGGCGGCGACGGCAGCGAGCGGTGCGAGGCGGCGGCATGGCGCCATCCAGCGAGGGGTAGAGAGCAACCAGCTCCGCCCGATCCCCCAGCAGCGGTGGCGTCCAGCGACCCGCCGACAGCTCCCTCCCTCTCGCTGTCGGTCGGCGTCCAGCGGCGAGGGCAGCCGATGCCTTGCCGGGGAGGCGCCCTGCCCCCATCTCTGCGGCCCGGTCTCGGCGGAGAGACGTAGCGGCAAAGCGAACGAACCGGGGAGTCGGCCGCGGGGGCGACCCGCTACGCCTCGACACGGGCCTGGCCCGGCTGCTGGCGGTGCCTCAGCCCCTCGTCGGCAGCGGGGTGGCGACGCCCGGGAGCCCGCCGCAGCTCTCTCGCCTCTCGACGCGCCGCCCTTCATACAAGCGCCAGCGCGCCCGGCAGCGTCGAGCAGCGGCAGCCTACTTACCTCGGCGGCCTTGTGCCCGAAGAGGCGTCGGCGGCGACGCCCGTGCCGCCCGGCCATCCCCTCCTATCTCGGCGGCCCTCTCCCGTGCCGTGCAGTGCCGTGCCGTGCCGTGCCGTGCGGGCGGCTTCGGCGGTCTCCCTCCGTCGGCGGAGGCCCGGCCAGCGGCGACCCGATGCGGTGTGGCGGCGTCGCCCGCCCAGGTCAGTGTCCCCCCGAGAGCGCCGCCGCGGCGTCCAGCCCGGGCCCGCCCGTCGCTTCCCCGTCGCTCTTCCTTTCCCGGCGGCGTCGCGAACCGCAAAGGGATTAAAAGCGTCGCGAAGTGACGCAGGGGCGCTCCAGCGCCGGTCCCCGGCGGAGCGAGGCGGCGTTACCCCAACTGGCGCCCGTCGCCTGCCGCCTAGCGCGTGCGGCGCCAAAGTGCTCCGGCGAGCGGCGGCGGCGGCGGTGGGTCTCGCCCGGCGGCAGGCCTCCGGCACTTTTCGCGGCGCCGGCTTCCAGTGCGTCGGTGGCGTCCCGCCTCCAGCGCCCGGCGGAAGCGACGCCGAGCTCCGACCCGGCGGCGGGGAAAACGGTCCAGCGCAGGAGGGTTGCGCCCGGCGGAAGAGTGGCGGTCGCCGGCCGGCGTTCCAGCGAGGCGTCCGTAAGGCCGCTGGGAAGCAAAAGGGGGCGGCAGCGGCGCTTCAGCGGCGGCCTGCAGCGACAGTCCGCCCGATCGGCGGCGAGCGGAAGCGTGGCGAGGGAGCGGCGGCGTCGCCGCGCCGACGCGAAAGGCGGCCGGGTCCCGTGGCGAGTCAGGCGGGCGCCGTCCCGCGGCGAAGCGGTGCGGTCGCGGTCCGGTCAGCGTTGGCAGCGAAAGCCAACCTCTCCGATGCAGAAGGCGAGGCCGAGCCAGGCGCCTGAGCGCCTCCGAAGAGCCAAAGAGGCCTTGCGGGCGGCGTCTCCCCCATGGCGCGGGGGGCCCGATCGAGCGCAGGCCCCCCGCCCGCTGGGGGCGGCCGCAGGAGGCGTAAGGTGGGGTTTTTCCCTCCTGTCTCTCCTCCGTTTGGAATTGGCGCCTGTGTGCTACGTGCGGTCGAAAGCCAAAGGGGGGCGCCCGGCTGAGGCGTAGGCGGTCCAGCCCCTCAGCGCCAGCGGTCGGTGCCAGCCAGACAACTCTTAGCGGTGGATCACTTTCGGCTCGTGCGTCGATGAAGAAGCGCAGCTAGCTCGCGAGAATTAATGTGAGTGCAGGACATTGATCGCCGACGCCGAGCGCACTTGCGGCCCGGGTTCCTCCGGGGCTACGCCTATCTGGCGTAAACGGCGATCAATCGCCGTCCCGGGGGGGCCCCCCTCCCAGCGGCGGCTGAAATGGCCTCGCAGGTCCGTCGGCCGCGGCGAGGCGGCGACCGTCGTCCTACGTCGCCCGGCGCAAGAACCTTCGTCCCCCTAAAAGGCAGACTCGAGGGCGCTCCGCAGCTCCCGCTCCCGAAACGAGCAGCTGGGGGCGAGCTTCGTCCTTACGCGAGGGGCAGCGCCGCTGTGCCGTCGCGGCGGCGGCGAGCGGTAGAAGCGAGAGAGAGAGAGCGGCGTCCCGGAGGCATCAGCGGGCCAGTCTGTGGCGAGAGGCGAAGAGAGGCGAGAGAGGCGGGCGCGGGCCTCGCCCGAGGCTCCACCCAGCGAGGCGGCTGTCTCGCGAGGTGGAGTACAGCGGCGGTACCGTGCCGTCGCTGCAGCCCGTAGCGCCCGAGCGCATGGCGCCCGAGGGGCGAGGCGCAACCCGCTCCCTCGTTGTCAGCGCCCCCTCCCCTCCTCCTCCCTGCGTCGTGCGTCGTCCGGTCGGTTCCCCTCGGTCAGGGCCGTCTCTGCCGCGATGCCTGTTTAGGTTCGTCTCCGGGCTGGGAGTCTCCGTGTCAGCGGTCTCTCTCCGTCCCCCTCCGCTTCGCTCCGCTCGCTCCGCTCCGTTGTCTCCCTCCTCTGGTGGCGGCGAGCATGGGGTTCGGTTGAAGGAGGAGGAGGGGCATTAGAAAGGAGAGGGGAGGAAGGGGCGGCGGCGCAGCGTGCGTCCGTCCGGCGGCGGCCGGCCCGCCCAGCGAAGCGGCGGCGGCGCGGCAGCGCCGCAGCGCTCTGAGCTTGCGACCTCAGATCAGGCGTGGCGACCCGCTGAATTTAAGCATATTAGTCAGCGGAGGAAAAAACTAACGAGGATTCCCTCAGTAGCGGCGGCGAAGAGGGGAAAAGCCCAGCGCCGAATCCCGCCCGCGGTGAAGCGCGGGACATGTGGCGTACAAAGCCCCCCATCCCGGCGGCTCTCGGGGGACCCAAGTCCCTTGTGATCGAGGCCGCGGCCAGCGGGCGGTGTGAGGCGATAGCGGCCCCCGGCAGCGCCGGGCCGAGAGCTTCTGGGAGTCGGGTTGCTTGGGAATGCAGCCCAAAGCGGGTGGTAAACTCCATCTAAGGCTAAATACCGACGCGAGACCGATAGCCAACAAGTACCGTAAGGGAAAGTTGAAAAGAACTTTGAAGAGAGTTCAAGAGGCGTGAAACCGTTAAAGAGGTAAGCGGGTGGGGCCAGCGCAGTCCGCCCGGAGGATTCAACCCGGCGAGTCGCGGTCGGCCGGCGGGTCGTGGCGGATCCTCGCCTCCGCCTCCCTCCGTCCCCGGGGAGCCCGCCCGCGGGGGGCGGGCGAAGCGGGCGGCGCGAGGACCGCCGCCCGGCCCGGCAGCCCGGCCCTGGCAGGCGCATTTCCTCCGCGGCGGTCGCGCGCGACCGGCTCAGGTCCGACTGGGAAGGCCTCCGGCCGGAGCAGGTGGCCCGGCGCCGCCCGCCAGCAGCGGCAGCGGCGGCCGGAGTGTTAGAAACCCCGGGCAGCAGGTCTCGCCCGAATCCCGGGGGCGAGGGAGAGAGACCGCCGCCCGCCCTCCCTCCCCCGTGAAAGCGCCGTGGCGGGGGCGCCCGCGCTGACCCTCTCTTCGAGGCGGCAGAGCGTCCCCGCTAGCCCGGCGTTCGGGCAGCGAGAGTCGCGAGGGCGAGGCCCGCCGGCCCCGGCGCCGCTGTCAACGAGGCGGACTGTCCTCAGTGCGCCCGACCCATGTAGCGCCCGCCCGGGCAGACCGGTCGGGCAGCGCCCTGCGAAGGCGCCCGGGGTCAGCGGCGATGTCGACTACCCACCGACCACGTCTTGAAACCACGGACCAAGGAGTCTAACTGCGTCGCAGCGAGTCAGGGGCCCGTCGCGAGGAAAGCCAGCGGCGCCAATGAAGGTGAGGGCGGCGTCCGCCCGGCGAGTGGGATCGAGCGTAGCGTCGCCCGGGCGCCTACCGGCCCGTCTCGCCCGCCGCTCCCCCCGTCCGCGGGGGGGCGAGGGAAGGTGAGCGTGGCGCCGCAGCGCTAGAGACCGAAAGATGGTGAACTATGCCTGGGCAGAGGCGAAGCCAGAGAAACTCTGGTGGAGGTCCGTAGCGGTCCCTGGCGATGCAAATCGGTCGTCCGACCGGGTCTAGAGGGCGAAAGACTAATCGAACCATCTAGTAGCTGGTTCCCTCCGAAGTTTCCCTCAGGATAGCTGGCTGTTCGGCAATGGGCAGTTTTACCCGGTAAAGCGAATGATTAGAGGTCTTGGGGCGAAGCGATCTCAACCTATTCTCAAACTTTCAATGGGTAAGGGGGCGGCTGGCTGGCGTTGGAGCAGCGCCGTGGAATCGCGAAGTGCCCAGTGGGCCACTTTTGGTAAGCAGAACTGGCGCTGCGGGATGAACCCGAGCAGCCCGGGTTAAAAACCCGGCGGCGGCGCTCATCAGAGCCAGAAAAGGTGTTGGTTGATCTAGACAGCAGGGCCGGTGGCCATGGAAGTCGGAATCCGGCTAAGGAGTGTGTAACAACTCACCTGCCGAATCAACTAGCCCTGAAAATGGATGGCTGGGCGTCGGGCCCATACCGGCCGTCGGCGGCAGTCGCAGCCAGCGGGGGCTAGGCAGCGACGAGTAGGAGGAGCGCTCGCGGTGAGCCTGGAAGCCTGGGAAAGCGGGCCCGGGTGGAGCCGCCGCGGAGTGCAGATCTTAGTGGTAGTAGCAAATATTCAAGCGAGAGCTTTGAAGGCCGAGAAGTGGAGCAGGGTTCCATGTGAACAGCAGTTGAACATGGGTCAGTCGGTCCTAAGCGATAGGCGGCGCCCGTTCGAAGAGGCGGGCGATAGCCTCCGAATTGCCCTGAGCGATCGAAGGAGTCGGGTTCAGATCCCCGAATCCGGAGTGCGGCGGAGGCGAGCGCCCTTGGCGCCCAGTCGCGATGACATAACCCGATCCCGGAAGCGGCCGGGAGCCCAGGGAGAGTTCTCTTTTTCTTTGTGAAGGGCGGGCGCCCTGGAATGGAGTTCGCCCGAGAGGGGCCAGCGCCTTGAAGCGTCGGCGGTTCGGCGTCCGGTGAGCTCTCGCTGGCCCGTGAAAATCCGGGGAGAGGGTGTAAGTCTCGCGCCCGGGCGATACCCATATCCGCAGCAGGTCTCCAAGGTGAACAGCCTCTGGCATGTTGGAACAATGTAGGTAAGGGGAAGTCGGCAAGCGGATCCGTAACCGGGATAAGGATTGGCTCTAAGGGCTGGGTCCGGTCCGGGCTGGGGAAGCTGGCCGAGGCTGAAGCGCGCGCGCTGGACGGCGCCCCAGCAGTGAAGCGCTCAGCGGCGGCAGCCCTAGCAGCAGCGGCGACTCTGGGCAGCGCGGGCCCTTCCGTGGATCGCCCCAGCTTCGGCAGGCGCCCTTCGCCCCCTCCTCCGCCCGCCCCCGCCCCGCCTTGCAGCGGCCCGGCCGCCCTCGAGGCGGCCGGCCGGCCGATACGCCCGCCGTGGTCGTCGTCGTCGCCCGGGCGGCCGCCTCCCCGAGGCGGCAGCGGCCGGCCTAGCGGCTTGACGGCCAGCGTCGGCGCCCTCGCCAGCCGAGGCGGCGAGCGCCAGCGATCGGCAGCGGGGGGCGGAGTCCCAGAAGTCCCCGGGCGGCGCCCGCCTCGGCGGCGCCTAGCAACGACTTAGAACTAGTGCGGACCAGGGGAATCCGACTGTTTAATTAAAACAAAGCATCGCGAAGGCCGAAGCGGGTGTTGGCCAGCGATGTGATTTCTGCCAGTGCTCTGAATGTCAAAGTGAAGAAAATTCAATGAAGCGCGGGTAAAGCGGCGGGAGTAACTATGACTCTCTTAAGGGCAGCCTAAGTGGGCTAGTTACTGACTGGGCCTGGTTGCGGAAGTCACACCTCCTCGTGGTCCCGCTGGACACCCGTAAAGGGTGGCTAAGATGACTTCTGCCCCAGTGTGAGTGGAGGTGAAGGGGCGGCCCTCCCCTGCGGTGGAGTCGCGATCCACTTGCAGTTTCACGAAATGCAGAAACCAATTTCTCGGTTGGGGTTCACATTCTGGCTTGAGTGACCCCTTCCAAAGAGCCTCGCCCACGGGCCCCATCAATCAGTTGGGCAAACTGGCGGTGGCGTGGAATAGGCAGCTGCCAGTACGGTTAGTGCCCTCCAAGTGGCTTCACCAACCACTTGGTTGTATCCTGGTGACAAAGGCTTGTGTCGATGCATGCTTCTCAGAGCCAGGAGGGCATGCAGCACAACCGCCAGGACCCTGACCCGAGGGTGGCGACGCTGGGTAAAGCGTGACAGTGCTCGGGGGGCAGTGCTGTCATGGTCCATCAGGGGCCCCCCAAATTCCGGTGTGCGCTGACGCCTTCCAGGGCCAGCCTGCGTGAGGCCTCTGTGTGAGAGGGGACACATGTCTGCGCAGGCAGCTGCACGGCAGGGCTGGGTGCCCTGTGATTGCATCCGTGCTTGGGGACCCGTTTGTTCCGACCATGTGGTGAGCGCCAGATAATCGATCCGGAGGGCTGCCGCCAAGAGGCTCCGCGCAGGCTGCAACCCTGTGGCGTCCCGGCCGGCCCGGGCGCTGAAGGACATTACTGGGCCCCATCCGTGCACTCGGGCACAAGTGCGGGTGTCTTGAAGGGGAACACATGCATTCATGCCGTGCAGTGGCCACGACACTGGGGGCTTGGTTGTACCCGAGTCCGAGAGAGGCACGGACTCTCGGTGGGTTTCTCGCTTCCGCGCGCCGCGTGGCCGCGCGGCGTGAGCATGACGACGTCCAACCTACATCTCCAATTGGGCGAAAAATACCGATTGTGACCAAATGGGTGGACGGGCCATCCTTACCACTCCCGGAAAAGGTGTGGAGACTTGTCTCTGCTCGAAAACTAGCCAAATGCCTCGTCATCTAATTAGTGACGCGCATGAATGGATGAACGAGATTCCCACTGTCCCTACCTACTATCCAGCGAAACCACAGCCAAAGGGAGCGGGCTTGGCGGAATCAGCGGGGAAAAGACCCTGTTGAGCTTGACTCTAGTCTGGCTGTGAAGAGACATGAGAGGTGTAGAATAAGTGGGAGGCGGTAGCGCTCGGCGGGGCGAGGCGACCACGCCCGCCCGGCGTCCGGCCGCGGTGAAATACCACTACTCTGATCGTTTTTCACTTACCCGGGGGTGAGGCGGGGGGCGAGCCCGAGGGGGCTCTCGCTTCTGGCGTAAGCGGCCGGCGCCCGCCCGACGCGACCAGCCTCGAGGACAGCGGCAGGTGGGGGAGTTTGACTGGGGCGGTACACCTGTCAAAGCGTAACGCCAGGTGTCTAAAGGCGAAGCTCAGGGAGGGCGGAAACCTCCCGTGGAGCAGAAGGGCAAAAGCTTCGCTTGATCTTGATTTTCAATGCGAATACAGACCGTGGCGGGGCCTCCACGATCCTTCTGGCTTTTTGGGTTTTAAGCAGGAGGTGTCAGAAAAAGTTACCACAGGGATAACTGGCTTGTGGCGGCCAAGCGTTCATAGCGGCGTCGCTTTTGATCGCCGATGTCGGCTCTTCCTATCATTGTGAAGCAGAATTCACCAAGCGTTGGATTGTTCACCCACTAATAGGGAGCGTGAGCTGGGTTTAGACCGTCGTGAGACAGGTTAGTTTACCCTACTGATGATGTGTTGTTGCAATAGTAATCCTGCTCAGTACGAGAGGAACGCAGGTTCAGACCCCTAGTCGTCGCGCTTGGCTGAGGAGCCACTGGCGTGAGGCTACCATCTGCGGGCTTATGACTGAGCGCCTCTAAGTCAGAATCCCGCCTAGGCGATAGCGATACCGCTTAGCGCCGCCCGGCTCTCGGTGGGCTTCGCGATAGCCCGACCGCCCGCCCGCCCCCAGCGAGGCGGGGCGAACCCGATCTTGAGCGCCCGCTTCGTGGTCGAGGGAGCGGAGGCGGGGCGGATCGCGGCGCCGCCTCTCCCCGTCGGCGTACCGCGTAGTGCGTGGGGCACTCGGCTAAATCATTAAGTGAGCGACCTGATTCTGGGTCGGGGTTTACGTGCGTAGCAGAGCAGCTCCCTCGCTGCGATCTATTGAGAATCAGCCCTCGACACAAGCTTTTTGTCGGCTTAAGAGGCGGGCTCGATCGAGCGAAGCGAACCGAACCCGAAGGGGGCGGCCGGCCGAGCTGAGCGGCGGCGTCCTCTCCTCTCCTCTCCTTTCTTTCCTTCCTTCCTCCGAGGCCTCTCTCGGCGGGCGGGGAGCTGACAGGGGGCCCGGTAGCGAAGAGCGCCTAGAGGCGGCGCCCTCGCTTCCTTCAGCGGGCCATGCCAGCGCCCTCCTCGCGCGGGTCCCAGGCCCGATGCACAGCGAGTCGGGGGCGAACAGCGAGCGAGGGCAGCAGCGCCGCCAGCGGCAGCCGAGCGGCGGCAGCGCTCTTCCCAGAGAAAGAGGGGCCCGCCCAGTCAGCAGCGGCCTCGACTTCCCTCCAGCGGGTCCCAGGCCCGATCTGCAGCGAAGGGGCTTAGCGGCGGCCGGGGAAGCGGCGGCCGAGGCGGCGGGTTTCCCTTCACAGCAGCCTTGTAGCGCCTGCAGCGGTGTACAGGGGGAAACCCGTTTGCCGCCGTCCTCGGGCCAGGGGTAGACCTGTTGCAGCTAGCGGTCGCGACCTTCAGCGCCGCCCGCGAGGTAGACCTGTTGCAGCTAGCCAGTCGCGGCCCTTTCAGCGCCCGCCCGGCAGTAGACCTATTGCCGTAGCGGTCACGGCCTTCAGCGCCCGCCCGGCGGGAGTAGACCTATTGCCGCTAGCGGTCACCGGCCTTCAGCGCCCGCCCGCGAGGTAGACCTATTGCCGCTAGCGGTCACCGACCTTCAGCGCCCGCCCGAGGGTAGACCTGTTGCCGTAGCGGTCAGCGACCTTTCAGCGCCGCCCTGAGGGGTAGACCTGTTGCCGCTAGCGGTCACCGACCTTCAGCGCCCGCCGCGAGGTAGACCTGTTGCCGCTAGCGGTCATCGACCCTTCAGCGCCCCGCCGCGAGTAGACCTGTTGCCGTAGCGGTCGCGACCCTTCAGCGCCCCGCGCGGGGTAGACCTATTGCCGTAGCGGTCCCGGCCTTCAGCGCCCGCCCGAGAGTAGACCTATTGCCGCTAGCGGTCGCGACCTTCAGCGCCGCCCTGAGGGTAGACCTGTTGCCGCTAGCGGTCACCGACCTTCAGCGCCCGCCCGCGAGTAGACCTATTGCCGCTAGCCCGGTCTTAGCCTTCAGCGCCGCCCGGCGAGTAGACCTTTGCGCTAGCGGTCGCGGCCTTCAGCGCCCGCCCGAGGGGTAGACCTGTTGCAGCTAGCGGTCTCGACCTTCCGGCGCCCGCCCGAGGGTAGACCTATTGCCGCTAGCGGTCACCGGCCTTCAGCGCCCGCCCGAGGGTAGACCTGTTGCAGCTAGCGGTCGCGGCCTTCCAGCGCCCGCCCGAGGTAGACCTGGTGCGGCAGCGCTCGCCGACCTTCAGCGCCCGCCCGAGGTAGACCTATTGCGTAGCGGTCTCGACCTTCAGCGCCCGCCCGCGGGGTAGACCTATTGCCGCTAGCCGGTCTTAGCCTTCAGCGCCGCCCAGCGGTAGACCTTTGCGCTAGCCCGGTCGCGGCCTTCAGCGCCCGCCCGAGGGGTAGACCTGTTGCAGCTAGCGGTCACCGACCTTCAGCGCCCGCGCGAGGTAGACCTATTGCCGTAGCGGTCTCGGCCTTCAGCGCCCGCCCGAGGGTAGACCTGTTGCAGCTAGCGGTCGCTGACCTTCAGCGCCGCCCAGCGAGTAGACCTGGTGCCGGCAGCGGCTCTCGACCTTCAGCGCCCGCCCGGCGAGTAGACCTATTGCCGCTAGCGGTCTCGGCCTATCAGCCCGACGCGGGGGTAGACCTATTGCCGCTAGCGGTCTTAGCCTTCAGCGCCGCGGCAGGTAGACCTGGTGCCGGCAGCGGTCTACCGACGTTCAGCGCCCGCCGCGAGTAGACCTATTGCAGCTAGCGGTCTCGACGCTTCAGCGCCCGCCCAGCGAAGTAGACCTGGCGCCCGTCCGCTGGCCGGGAATGCCGGCGGACACCAGGTCTACCCCTTAAAGCGGGAATGCCGGCGGACACCAGGTCTACCCATAATCGCGAATGCCGGCGGACACCAGGTCTACCCCTTAATCGCGAATGCCGGCAGACACCAGGTCTACCCTTAAAGCGGGGAATGCCGGCCGGACACCAGGTCTACCCTTAGTCAGCGAATGCAGGCGGACACCAGGTCTACCCTTAAAGCGGGAATGCAGGCGGACACCAGGTCTACCCCTTAGCGGGGAATGCCGGCGGACACCAGGTCTACCCTTAAGCGGGAATGCGAAGCGGACACCAGGTCTACCCATGTCGCGAATGCCGGCGGACACCAGGTCTACCCCTTAATCGCGAATGCCGGCGGACACCAGGTCTACCCCTTAATCGCGAATGCAGGCGGACACCAGGTCTACCCCTTAATCGCGAATGCGGCGGACACCAGGTCTACCCTTAAGCGGGAATGCGGCGGACACCAGGTCTACCCTTAAGCTCGGCGAATGCAGGCGGACACCAGGTCTACCCCTTAAGCGGGAATGCCGGCCGGACACCAGGTCTACCCCTTAAAGCGGGAATGCGAAGGCGGACACCAGGTCTACCCCTTAATCGCGAATGCGAGGCGGACACCAGGTCTACCCCTTAAAGCGGGAATGCAGGCGGACACCAGGTCTACCCCTTAAGCGGGAATGCAGGCGGACACCAGGTCTACCCCTTAAGCGGGAATGCCGGCGGACACCAGGTCTACCCCTTAAAGCGGGAATGCAGGCGGACACCAGGTCTACCCCTTAAAGCGGGAATGCGAGGCGGACACCAGGTCTACCCCTTAATCGCGAATGCGGGCGGACACCAGGTCTACCCCTTAAAGCGGGAATGCAGGCGGACACCAGGTCTACCCCTTAAGCGGGGAATGCCGGCGGACACCAGGTCTACCCCTTAAAGCGGGAATGCAGGCGGACACCAGGTCTACCCCTTAATACGGCGAATGCCGGCGGACACCAGGTCTACCCCTTAAGCGGGAATGCCGGCGGACACCAGGTCTACCCCTTAAGCGGGAATGCGAGGCGGACACCAGGTCTACCCCTTAAAGCGGGAATGCAGGCGGACACCAGGTCTACCCCTTAAGCGGGAATGCCGGCCGGACACCAGGTCTACCCCTTAAAGCGGGAATGCGAGGCGGACACCAGGTCTACCCCTTAATGGCGAATGCGAGGCGGACACCAGGTCTACCCCTTAAGCGGGAATGCGGCCGGACACCAGGTCTACCCATGGCGGGAATGCCGGCGGACACCAGGTCTACCCCTTAAGCGGGAATGCAGGCGGACACCAGGTCTACCCCTTAAAGCGGGGAATGCCGGCGGACACCAGGTCTACCCCTTAAAGCGGGAATGCAGGCGGACACCAGGTCTACCCCTTAAAGCGGGAATGCCGGCGGACACCAGGTCTACCCCTTAAGCGGGAATGCGAAGGCGGACACCAGGTCTACCCCTTAAGCGGGAATGCAGGCGGACACCAGGTCTACCCCTTAATCGCGAATGCAGGCGGACACCAGGTCTACCCCTTAAAGCGGGGAATGCCGGCGGACACCAGGTCTACCCCTTAAAGCGGGAATGCCGGCGGACACCAGGTCTACCCCTTAATCGCGAATGCAGGCGGACACCAGGTCTACCCCTTAAGCGGGAATGCCGGCGGACACCAGGTCTACCCCTTAAGCGGGAATGCAGGCGGACACCAGGTCTACCCCTTAAGCGGGAATGCAGGCGGACACCAGGTCTACCCCTTAGCGGGAATGCAGGCGGACACCAGGTCTACCCCTTAATGGCGAGAATGCCGGCCGGACACCAGGTCTACCCCTTAAGCGGGAATGCAGGCGGACACCAGGTCTACCCCTTAATGGCGAATGCAGGCGGACACCAGGTCTACCCCTTAAGCGGGAATGCGGGCGGACACCAGGTCTACCCCTTAATCGCGAATGCAGGCGGACACCAGAGTCTACCCCTTAAGCTGGGAATGCCGGCGGACACCAGGTCTACCCCTTAAAGCGGGAATGCAGGCGGACACCAGGTCTACCCCTTAGCTTCGGGAATGCGAGGCGGACACCAGGTCTACCCCTTAAGCGGGAATGCAGGGCCCGGACACCAGGTCTACCCCTTAAAGCGGGAATGCAGGCGGACACCAGGTCTACCCCTTAAGCGGGAATGCAGGCGGACACCAGGTCTACCCCTTAAGCGGGAATGCAGGCGGACACCAGGTCTACCCCTTAATGGCGAATGCGAGGCGGACACCAGGTCTACCCCTTAATGCGAGAATGCGAAGGCGGACACCAGGTCTACCCCTTAATGGCGAATGCGAGGCGGACACCAGGTCTACCCCTTAAGCGGGAATGCAGGCGGACACCAGGTCTACCCCTTAAGCGGGAATGCAGGCGGACACCAGGTCTACCCCTTAAGCGGGAATGCGGCCGGACACCAGGTCTACCCTTAAGCGGGAATGCCGGCGGACACCAGGTCTACCCCTTAATCGCGAATGCAGGCGGACACTGGAGTCTACCCCTTAAAGCGGGAATGCCGGCGGACACCAGGTCTACCCCTTAAGCGGGAATGCGAGGCCGGACACCAGGTCTACCCCTTAAGCGGGGAATGCCGGCGGACACCAGGTCTACCCCTTAAGCGGGAATGCGAGGCGGACACCAGGTCTACCCCTTAATCGCGAATGCGAGGCGGACACCAGGTCTACCCCTTAAAGCGGGAATGCGAGGCGGACACCAGGTCTACCCCTTAAGCGGGAATGCGAGGCGGACACCAGGTCTACCCCTTAATCGGGAATGCAGGCGGACACCAGGTCTACCCCTTAAGCGGGAATGCAGGCGGACACCAGGTCTACCCCTTAAAGCGGGAATGCCGGCCGGACACCAGGTCTACCCCTTAAGCGGGAATGCAGGCGGACACCAGGTCTACCCCTTAAGCGGGAATGCCGGCGGACACCAGGTCTACCCCTTAAAGCGGGAATGCAGGCGGACACCAGGTCTACCCCTTAAAGCGGGAATGCAGGCGGACACCAGGTCTACCCCTTAGTCGCGAATGCGGGCGGACACCAGGTCTACCCCTTAAAGCGGGGAATGCGGGCGGACACCAGGTCTACCCCTTAAAGCGGGAATGCAGGCGGACACCAGGTCTACCCCTTAAGCGCGGGAATGCCGGCCGGACACCAGGTCTACCCCTTAAAAGCGGGAATGCAGGCGGACACCAGGTCTACCCCTTAATCGCGAATGCCGGCGGACACCAGGTCTACCCCTTAAGCGGGGAATGCAGGCGGACACCAGGTCTACCCCTTAAGCGGCGAATGCGAGGCGGACACCAGGTCTACCCCTTAAGCGCGGGAATGCCGGCCGGACACCAGGTCTACCCCTTAAGCGGGAATGCAGGCCGGACACCAGGTCTACCCCTTAATCGCGAATGCAGGCGGACACCAGGTCTACCCCTTAAGCGGGGAATGCGAGGCGGACACCAGGTCTACCCCTTAAAGCGGGAATGCCGGCGGACACCAGGTCTACCCCTTAATCGCGGGAATGCAGGCGGACACCAGGTCTACCCCTTAAAGCGGGGAATGCCGGCCCGGACACCAGGTCTACCCCTTAATCGCGAATGCAGGCGGACACCAGGTCTACCCCTTAAGCGGGAATGCAGGCCGGACACCAGGTCTACCCCTTAAAGCGGGGAATGCAGGCGGACACCAGGTCTACCCCTTAAGCGGGAATGCGAGGCGGACACCAGGTCTACCCCTTAAAAGCGGGGAATGCGAGGCGGACACCAGGTCTACCCTTAATCGCGAATGCGAGGCGGACACCAGGTCTACCCCTTAAAGCGGGGAATGCGGCCGGACACCAGGTCTACCCCTTAATCGCGAATGCGAGGCGGACACCAGGTCTACCCCTTAATGGCGAATGCGAGGCGGACACCAGGTCTACCCCTTAAGCGGGAATGCAGGCGGACACCAGGTCTACCCCTTAATCGCGCGAATGCCGGGCGGACACCAGGGTCTACCCCTTAAGCGGGAATGCAGGCGGACACCAGGTCTACCCCTTAAGCGGGAATGCCGGCGGACACCAGGTCTACCCCTTAAAGCGGGAATGCAGGCGGACACCAGGTCTACCCCTTAAGCGGGAATGCCGGCGGACACCAGGTCTACCCCTTAAGCGGGAATGCCGGCCCGGACACCAGGTCTACCCCTTAAAGCGGGAATGCAGGCGGACACCAGGTCTACCCCTTAATCGCGAATGCCGGCCCGGACACCAGGTCTACCCCTTAAGCGGGAATGCCGGCGGACACCAGGTCTACCCCTTAAAGGCGGGAATGCGAGGCGGACACCAGGTCTACCCCTTAAGCGGGAATGCCGGCGGACACCAGGTCTACCCCTTAATCGCGAATGCAGGCGGACACCAGGTCTACCCCTTAATGGCGAATGCCGGCCGGACACCAGGTCTACCCCTTAAAGCGGGGAATGCAGGCGGACACCAGGTCTACCCCTTAATGGCGAATGCGAGGCGGACACCAGGTCTACCCCTTAAGCGGGAATGCAGGCGGACACCAGGTCTACCCCTTAATCGCGAATGCAGGCGGACACCAGGTCTACCCCTTAGTCGGGAATGCCGGCGGACACCAGGTCTACCCCTTAAGCGGGAATGCCGGCGGACACCAGGTCTACCCGCTGGCTGGGTAGACCTGGTGTCCTGAAATGCGCTAAGGGAGTGCGCTGTTTTCGGCTGCCTCCGGCTGCCTCATCGTGGGAAGCGGCGTGCTCCGCTCGCCACCCGGTCACCTAGAGCCGTTCTCTTGTGCTGCGTCGGCCGCCTGGGCCCCGCTTGTCCGTATTATGGAGGCGAGGGTTACGGGCCGTCTCCCGCAGGCTGTCGCGGTGCCTGTGTCCGTGGGCCGGGAAAAGAGGCGGCAGCGGGGCGGTCGTGCGGCTCAGGAACCATTACCGCCAATGCGGCAAGGACTCTCCGGGGGCTTTGTCCGGCATTCCGTACCACCAGTGTACTAGGACAGGTGGAAGCGAGGCGAGCTGCTCCCGGCCGGGGCCAGGCGGGGAGACCCGAAGAGAAAGGCGAAGCAGCGGCGTGTCAGCATCCCGGCCCGGCTGCTGCGGCCAGCAGCGAGCGTCGCGAGCTGTGCTCCCCGGCCCAGGCCAGGTGAGGCGGGAGACCCGGAAAGCGAAGCAGCGGCGTGTCCAGCTCGGGCCCGGCTGCTGCGGTTCCAGCGAGAGCGTCGAGCTGTGCTCCCGGCCCAGAGCCAGGTGGCGAGGGAGACCGAGAGAGCGAGGCGAAGCAGCGGCGCGTGTCCCAGCTCCGGCCCGGCTGCTGCGGTTTCAGCAGCGAGCGTCGCGAGCTGTGCTCCCGGCCCAGGCCAGGTGAGCGGGGGAGACCCAGGAGAAGCGAGCGAAGCAGCAGCGTGTCCCGCTCGGCCCGGCTGCTGCGGTTCGCAGCGAGGCGTCGCGAGCTGTGCTCCCGGCCCAGGCCAGGTGAGGCGGGGGAGACCCGAGGCGAAGCGAAGCAGCGGGCGCGTGTCCCGCTCCGGCCCGGCTGCTGCGGTTTCGCAGCGAGCGTCGCGAGCTGTGCTCCCGGCCCAGGCCAGGTGAGCGGGGAGACCGAGGCGAAGCCCGAAGCAGCAGCGTGTCCGCTCGGCCCCGGCTGCTGCGGTTTCGCAGCAGGCGATCGCGAGCTGTGCTCCCCGGCCCAGGCCAGGTGAGGGCGAGGGGGAAAGCCGACAGCGGCGTGTCCATCGGGCCCGGCTGCTGCAGCAGCAGCGTCGGGCTGTGCTCCCGCCCAGGCCAGGTGGGGGAGCCCCAGGCCGAAGCGGCGTGTCCGTCGCCGGCTGCTGCGGCAGCGAGGCGTCGCGAGCTGTGCTCCCGGCCCAGGCCAGGTGGCGGGGAGACCGAAGCGAGATCAAGCAGCGGCAGCGTGTCCCGCTCGGCCCGGCTGCTGCGGTTTCAGCGAAGAGGGGCGGGTGCCCGCTTCGCTCCTCCGGCGGCGGTGGCGGAGCGGGGCGGCGGCGCCTCGTCCTTTCCGCCCGACCTTAAGCGGGGGCCGACCCGCTCTGGCGGGTCGCGGCGTTCTTCGGCTGCGGTCGGTGCGCTTTACCGGCAGCGGGGCTGGGCCCGCGGCGGGGGTTGCGTTGAGCCTGCCAGTGGTAGGTTCCCGGCCCCTTCCCGAAAGCTCCCCGAGAGCGGCTCGCTTCGGCCTCGTTCCCGCTCCCGACCCGTCTTGCCCAGAAGCGTCCGCCTGGGAAGGGGTTAAGCGAGGGCGTGCGGTGAGGGACATCGGCCTCGCCTCGGCTCGCCCAAAGGTGGGGGGCTTCGGTGGCGGGAGTCGCCCGATGGAGTTTGCGGCGGGGTTGGCGGCACCCACTCCCGCCGTGCCTCGTTGAAAGCATGGTTCCCCTTCCACTCGGCCCTAAGCCGGGGGACCAGCGTAGCGGGCGGAGTATTCATTTTAGCGGTGGCGGCCGGCGGCGGTGGCCCGGCTTCGCCGTAGAAGCGGGCGAACGCGACAGAAGCGAGAAGCCCCCGGCGATGTGAGGGCGAAGCGGCGCCTCGCCCCATCTCCCTCCTGGGCTGGTGCGATCCGAGCCACCGTGGCGAGGCGGCGTGTGGGGTCTGGCCTGCTGCCCGGCTTTCGCGGTGGCTGCCAGCGGGCTGGGTTCGCGAACGGCTCTGCTTTTCAGGCGTGGCGGAGTGTGGGGAGCGCCCGGCCTTTTCCCTTCTTTTCTCCACGCGGCCTTAAGCGCTACCAGCAGCTGGCGGCGAAAGGTCAGCGAGCCCACGAAGCGAAGGCCCAGAAGGCGCTGTGTGCTGGCGAAGAGACCGAGAGAATCCGTGCAGCGGGCGGATGGGGGTTTTAGGGGGAGTTGAGTCTCGAGTCGCCCCGCCTCCGGTCCCAGCGCGGGACTCGAGACCGTCGGGCTGGCCGGATGGGGGGTTTTAGGGGAGTTGAGTCTCGAGTCGCCCCCGCCCCGGCCCCGCCGCAGCCCGTGACCCCGTGGCTATACGGGATTAGATGCGGCAGCGTAGTGTGCTTTTGTCTTTTCCTCTTTTTCGGTTTTCTGTTGTCCCCAGGAAGCGTGGCAGCGGGAGCCTTTGTCTCCAGCGATCGATGAGGTGGTTCCTCGGGTGAAGCGTCCGGAAAGGGCCCTCGGCTGGCGGGCACCTCTCCCCGGGGCTTCTCTCTGTCATGGGGGGAAGCCTCGGCGGTGCCCGCTTCTCGAGCAGAGGCGGTCTCCCTTTCGATCGGCCACCCGCCCGTCGCGAGGCGAGTGTCGCTCCTCCCCGCTGCTTTGGGGAGGAGCGTCTTTACCGTCCGGGCTGTGTGGCGGCAGCGTGGCCCGCCAGTCCTCAGGTGTCGCTTGGAAGCGAGGTGCGGTGCGGCCGGTGCGAGTATCGCCCGTTAGGTTAGTGCCGACGCGAGCAGCGCTTCGAGGCGGCGGTGCGGCTTCGAGCTCGAGCGAAGAAGAAGCGCGGTCCCCGAGGGAAAGCGGAGAAAGGGGATGAGAACCGATGGGAGACGCGGACGGGGAAAAGAGCCCGTTCAGCAGCACCGCCCAGCTCCTTAATTAGCGCCGCCCGCCTGCTGCAAGCGAGCACGCCCGGCCTCGGGGGCCTCGAGGTGTCGGGCAGCGCCCGCCTCGTCAGGTCGCTGTCTCCTCCTAGCACGTCGGTGCTTTTCCGGGCCGGCCTCGAGGGCGGGTCAGCCCCAACCCGAGCCCCGTCCGGCAGCGCGCCAGCTGCGCCGTGACTATCCCGAGCAGCGAGGCGAGTCTCGAAGAGCGCGGGCCCGAGAAAACAGAAGCGAGAGAGAAGCGAGAGAAAAGGGAAGGGAAGGCGAAAGAAAAACAGCGTTGTTGTCGAAGCGAAAGAAGCTGCGCAGCGGTCGGCTCCTTGCCCAGCGGCGTGGCGGGAAAGGGCGACCGCCCGGGGAGTCGACGATGTCGCCGAGGCGTCTCCGCCTCCCGCCGCCAAGCGGGTGGGAAGTCGCTCGCAGCGATGGCGCCGTTCCCGCCCCAGAGCGCCCGCCCAGAGCTCGCGATGTCGCCGGCCCGCCCGCCCATAATACCGCCCGCCCGGTCGGGCGTGACCCGAAGCAGAAGAGAAGCGAGGGCGGTCAGGGTTGGCAGAGGCTTCGCCCGGGTGGCGATCGGGCTTCGCTGAGCGCCGCAGCGGCGCCGCCCCAGGGTAGTGGCGGCTACCTGGTTGATCCTGCCAGTAGCATATGCTTGTCTCAAAGCTTAAGCCATGCATGTCTAAGTACACGAGAGAGGTACAGTGAAACTGCGAATGGCTCATTAAATCAGTTATGGTTCCTTTGGTGGCTCCTCTCCCGCTCCTTGGATAACTGTGGTAATTCTAGAGCTAATACATGCCGGCGGCGCCCGACCTCCGGGGGCAGCGTGCATTTATCAGACCAAAACCAACCCGGGCCGCCCGGCAGCTTTGGTGACTCTAGATAACCTCGAGGCGATCGCTGCGCCCTGCGGCGGCGACCCGATTGAATGTCTGCCCTATCAACTTCGATGGTACTGTCTGTGCCTACCATGGTGACCACGGGTGGCGGGGAATCAGGGTTCGATTCGGAGAGGGAGCCTGAGAAGCGGCTACCACATCCAAAGGAAGGCAGCAGGCAGCAAATTACCCACTCCGACCCGGGGAGGTAGTGACGAAAAAATAACAATACAGGACTCTTCGAGGCCCTGTAATTGGAATGGCGCACTTTAAATCCTTGGCGAGGATCCATTGGAGGGCAAGTCTGGTGCCAGCAGCCGCGGTAATTCCAGCTCCAATAAGCGTATCTTAAAGTTGCTGCAGTTAAAAAGCTCGTAGTTGGATCTTGGGATCGAGCTGGCGGTCCGCCCTGGCGAGCCACCGCCTGTCCCAGCCCTGCCTCTCGGCGCCCCCTCGATGCTCTTAGCTGGAGTGTCCCGCGGGGGCCCGAAGCGTTTACTTTGAGAAAATTAGAGTGTTCAAAGCAGGCCGACCGCCCGGCATACTGCAGCTAGGAATAATGGAATAGGACTCGGTTCTATTTTGTTGGTTTTCGGAAGCGGGGCCATGATTAAGAGGGGACGGCGGGGGCATTAAGTATTGTGCGCTAGAGGTGAAATTCTTGGACGGCGCAAGGCGGCCTAGAAAGCATTTGCCAAGAATGTTTTCATTAATCAAGAACGAAAGTCGGAGGTTCGAAAGGCGATCAGATACCGTCGTAGTTCCGACCATAAGCGATGCCGACTGGCGATCCGGCGTTATTCCCATGACCCGCCGGGCAGCTCCGGGAAACCCAAGTCTTTGGGTTCCGGGGGAGTATGGTTGCAAAGCTGAAACTTAAAGGAATTGGCGGAAGGGCACCACCAGGAGTGGAGCCTGCGGCTTAATTTGACTCAACACGGGGAAACCTCACCCGGCCCGGACACGGACAGGATTGACAGATTGAGAGCTCTTTCTCGATTCCGTGGGTGGTGGTGCATGGCGTTCTTAGTTGGTGGAAGCGATTTGTCTGGTTAATTCCGATAGCGAGCGAGACTCTGGCATGCTAACTAGTTACGCGACCCCCGAGCGGTGGCGTCCAACTTCTTAGAGGGACAAGTGGCGTTCAGCCACCGAGATTGAGCAATAACAGGTCTGTGATGCCCTTAGATGTCGGGGGCGCCGCAGCGCTACACTGACTGGCTCAGCTTGTGCCTACCCTCCGCCCGGCGAAGCGCGGGTAATCCCGTTGAACCCCATTAAGTGATGGGGGATCGGGGGATTACAATTCTTCCCGATGAGCGAGGAATTCCCAGTAAGTCGCGGGTCATAAGCTTCGCGTTGATTAAGTCCCTGCCCTTTGTACACACGCCCGTCGCTACTACCGATTGGATGGTTTGAGTGAGGTCCTGAGATGCGGCCCGGCCGGTAGTCGTACCCGAGCCCTGCCGGGGCGTCGCAAAGGCGGTCGAACTTGACTATCTAGAGGAAGTAAAAGTCGTAACAAGGTTTCCGTAGGTGAACCTGCGGAAGGATCATTACCCGGTGGGGGGCGGCGCCTGCGCGCCAGCTTTTCCGTTCGCCGCGCCCGGCTCCTCTCAGCGGAGGAGGAGGGCGCCATACCCCAGCGCCCGCAGCAACAGCCCCAGCGAAGAAGCGAAGCGGAAGGGGCGCAGAGCATACTCTCGCAGAGGCATTTCGGCGGCGAGAGCGCCAGCTAGCAGCGCCCGCCCACCGTCTTGGCGAGGGCGACCCAGCTGGAGCAGCGTCGCGACGAGCGCCGCAGAAGCGTGGCGGGCTGGCGGCGGCGCCGAGCCGCCTTCTTCTTCCCCCGCCCGCGTCGGTCGCTGTCGGTCCGTCCCGCCCGGGCGCGAGGGCAACGAGCCGACCTCAAACCCTTTCGCCACAGCGGCGGCGCCGCCCGAACGCCCGGTCGCCGGCGCTCACGCCTCTCGCCTTTTCAGCGTGGCGAGTTTCGGCGGCGAGCGCGTCCCCGCAGCAGCGCCAGCAGAGCGGCCCGAGCATGGCGGTCTCGGGCGCAGCGCCGGGCTACTGAGAAACCCGGGCCCGAGGCAGACGGACGCTGGCGGTGGCAGCGGGGCGTCGGAGCGCCCGCCCTACGGGCGCTCCCCGAAAGGTGGCAGCGGGGAGGCACCAGCGGGGAGCCATGCAGGTCGTTTCCCTCGCCCCAGGGTCAGGTACCCTGGCGCTCCAGCGCCTCGGCGACCCGTCCCATGCCCGCCGGCTTTTTCCCCCTCGGCGTCGTCTACGCGCCGTTGGGGAGACGACAGGGAGAGGGAGAGACGCCCGGGCCAGCGGAGGTTTAAAGACTCAGGCGGCTCGGCACGCAGCGCCCCGCCCCTTGGCGGCGGCGGCGGCGGCATGGCGGTGCAGGCGGCGGCGGCCGTGGCGCCATCGCGAGGTAAGAGCAGCCCGCTCCCGCCCGATCCCCCAGCCCGGTGGCGTCCGCGGCCGCCCGGCAGCGCTCCCTCCCCTCGCTGTCGGTCGGCGTCCGCGAAGGCGAGGGGCAGCCGTGCCTTGCCGGGGAGGGCGCCCTGCCCCCCTCTCTGCGGCCCGGTCTCGGCGGAGGAGCCGCAGCGGCAGCGAACGAACCGGGGGTCCGGCCGCGGGGCCGACCGCTTCGCCTACGACCACGGGCCTGGCCCGGCTGCTGGCGATTGCCTCAGCCCCTCGTCGACGCAGCGGGGTGGCGGCCGCCCGAGGAGCCCGCCGCTCTCTCGCCTCTCGGCCGCCCGCGCTGCCTGGCGGCGCCAGCGCCCGGCGTCGAGGCAGCGGCAGCGCCATCTTGCCTCGGCGGCCTTGTGCCCGAAGAGGCGTCGGCGGCAGCACGCCGTGCCGCCGGCCATCCCTCCTGTCTCGGCGGCCCTCTCCCGTGCCGTGCAGTGCCGTGCCGTGCCGTGCCGTGCGGGCGGCGCTTCAGCGGTCTCCCTCCGTCGGCGGAGGCCCGGCGGCCTTGGCGACCCGATGCCGGTGTGGCGGCGTCGCCGCCCGAGTCAGTATCCCCAGAAGCGCCCAGCCGCGGCGTCCCGGCCCGGGCCCGCCCGTCGCTTCCCCGTCGCTCTTCCTTTCCCGGCAGCGTCGCGGCCGCAAAGGGATTAAAGCGTGCGGGGCGGCCGCGAGGCGCTCCAGCGCCCGGTCCCCGGCGGAAGCGAGGCGGCGTGCCCCGGCTGGCGCCGTGCGCCTGCCGCCTGGCAGCGTGCAGCGCAAAGGTGCTCCAGCGAAGCGAGCGGCGGCGGCGGTGGAAGTCTCGCCGGCGGCAGGCCTCCGGCACTTTCGCGGCGCCGGCTCGAGTGCGTCGGTGGCGTCCCGCCTCCGGCGCCAGCGGCGGAAGCGGCCGCCGGAGCTCCAGCCAGCGGCGAAAGCGGTCCAGCGCAGGAGGGGTTGCGCCAGCGGAAGGAGTGGCGGTCGCCGGCGGCGTTCCAGCGAGGCGTCCGTAAGGCGCTGGGAAGCAAAGGGGCGGCAGCTGCAGCTGGCTGGCGGCCTGTGGCAGCAGATCCGCCCGTCGGCCGGCGAAGCGTGAAAGCGGGGGCGGCGGCGGCGTCGCCCAGCGCCCGGCAGCAGGCAGCCGAGGTCCCGTGGGCGAGGTCGGGCGGGCGCCGTCAGCAGCGAAGCGGTCGCGGTCGCGGTCCGGTCAGCGTTGGCAGCGAAAGCCAGCCTCTCCGTGCAGAGGCGGGCGAGCCAGGCGCCTGGGCGCCTCCGAAGAGCCAAGGGCCTTGCGGGCGGCGTCTCCCCCATGGCGCGGGGGCGGTCGAAGCGCTGAGCCCCCGCGCTAGGAGCGGCCTTAGAGGCGTAAGGTGGGGTTTTCCCCCTCCTGTCTCTCCTCCGTTTGGAGTGGCGCCTGTGTGCTGCGTCGCGATTACCGAAAGCCAAGGGGGGCGCCGCTGAGGGCAGGGCGGTCAGCCCCTCGGCGCCCAGCGGAGGTCGATTGCCCAGCCAGACAACTCTTAGCGGTGGATCACTTTCGGCTCGTCGTCGATGAAGAAGCGCAGCTAGCTCGCGAGAGTAATGTGAGTGCAGGACATTGATCATCGACGCCGAGCGCACTTGCGGCCCGGGTTCCTCCGGGGGCTCACGCCTATCTGGCGTCGCTAGACGATCAATCGCCGTCCAGGGGGGCCCCCCCTCCCGGCGGCGGCTGGCAGGTAGCCTCGCAGGTCCGTCGGCGCGGCGAGGCGACGGCGTCGTCCTCGTCGCGCGCAAGGGCCTTCGTCCCCTAAAGGCAGACTTCGGGGGGCGCTCCGCAGCTCCCCGCTCCCAGAGCGAGCCGCTGGGGCTGAGCTCGTCCTTGCCGCGAGGGGCCGCGCCGCTCGCCATGCGGCGGCGGCGGCGGCGAGGGTAGAGCGAGAGAGAGAGAGGCGGCGTCGGAGACGCCGCGGCGGTCGAGCGAGCGAGAGAGGGCGAAGAGAGGCGAGGCGGCGGGCCTGCGCCCGGGCTCCACCCGCGCGGGCGGCTGTCTCGCGGGTGGGTACCGCGGCGGTACCGTGCCGTCGCTGCCGCGCGCGCCGGGCGCGAGCGCCCGGGGGACGAGGGCGCAACCCGCTCCTCGTTGTCCCGAGCGCCCCCTCCCCCTCCTCCTCCCGTCGTCGTCGTCGTCCCGGTCGGTTCCCCTCGGTCAGGGCCGTCTCTGCCGCGATGCCTGTTTAGGTTCTGCGTCTCCGGGGCTGGGAGTCTCCGTGTCCGCGGTCTCTCTCCGTCCCCCTCCGCTCACGCTCCGCTCGCTCCGCTCCGTTGTCTCCCTCCTCTGGTGGCGCGCGGGCGCCAGGGGTTTCGGTTGAAGGAGGAGGAGGGGGCATTGGAAAGGAGAGGGGGAGGAAGGGACGCGGCGCGGCACGAAAGCGTGCGTCCGTCCGGCCGGCCGGCCGGCCGCCCGCGAGGCGGCGGCGGCGGCGCGGCGGCGCCGCAGCGCTCTGGGCTTGCGACCTCAGATCAGGCGTGGCGACCCGCTGAATTTAAGCATATTAGTCAGCGGAGGAAAAGAAACTAACGAGGATTCCCTCAGTAACGGCGAGCGAAGAGGGGAAAAGCCCAGCGCCGAATCCCCGCCCCGCGGTGGGGCGCGGGACATGTGGCGTACAGAAGCCCCCCATCCCCGGCGGCGCTCTCGGGGACCCAAGTCCCTTGTGATCGAGGCCGCAGCCCGCGGACGGTGTGAGGGCCGGTAGCGGCCCCAGCGCGCCGGGCCCGGGGCTTCTGGGAGTCGGGTTGCTTG